>JAKCPB010001887.1:0-63438 GCA_021442155.1 Cymbidium sinense
TTTCTAAATTAGATATTATCAAAGTCTTTGATAACATTTCTTAGGACTTTCTTTTCCATATTTTGATTTTATTTGGGTTTTCTGATAAATTTATTTATTTTATTAAAAATTATATTAATAATGCCTAGTTTTTAATTTTTCTTAATGGGGAAGCCTTATGTTTCTTTCTCTCTTCCCATGGCTTAAGACAAGGGGATCCTTTATCTCCTCCTTTATTTATTATCATTGTTGGGTACTTATCTAGTTAATTATTTATTCTTTAACAATCCTTATATATACTATAGAATTATTGGTGGTCTTTCTGTTTTCCATTTAAGAATTGCAGATGATTTCATTATTTTTTGCAATGCTTTTATTCACCATATCAAGCATCTCAAGTATTTTCTAAATAAATTTGGTAGAGAAAGTAGCCTTTCTATCAATGATAATAAAAGCTATTTTATCACTTCCTCTTGTAACTCCAATAATAAAATCAATTAAATCATGCATATAGCCAATTTTAAGCATCAACACTTACCTTTAAAGTACATGGGTTCTCCTCTCTTTAAAGGCCCAAAATGATACCATCTCTTTGATGAGTTAATTCAAAAAATTTTAAATAAAATTTCATTTGGGAATTCCATTTACTTTCCTTTGGTGACAGGCTCACTATTCCTAAAAGCACTCTCAATTCAATGCCTCTTTATTTGATTTAATCTATTATCCCCACTAATGCCACTCTCATCAAAATTAATCACTTGCTTAATATTTTTTTTGGGGCTCCAATAACTCTACCAAAAGAATTCATTGGACATGTTGGCCTAAATGTTGTGGTCCTTTGGGTGAAGGTGTCTAGGTTGCAAACCTATTCATGAAGCTATCACCACTTTATCTCATAAGCTTTGGTGGAATTCTTGAAAGAATGATAGCCTTCGGGCTAATTTTATGATGTAAAAATATTGACAAGGTAAACACCCTCTTATATGTGCTTATAAAGTTGGTGACTCTTCGGTTTGGAAAAGGCTTTGCTCCATTATATAATAATATCTTGGGGTATTCATTCTATCTTTTGGAAAGACAACTGGCAACTCCATGACACCCTTTTATCTACCCACTCTACCGCTATCAAAGTTAACTTTTGGCTTAATAATGATTGGAATGAAAGTAAACTTCAGAATTATATCCATGTTTCTCTTTTTGATAATTTAAGAAATATCCTCATTTCTTCTAACAAAACTGATCAAATTCTTTTTAAGCTTTCTTATAATGGTGATTTTGTTCTTAAAGAGGTTTGGAATTTTATTAGAGATAAGCAAAACCCCTCCAATGTCTTTATTAAACTTTGGAACAATATCATTCCCATTTCTTATTTGATTTTAGCTTGGAGGGTTTTGAATAAGATTATTCCTATTGACACTTTGCTCTGGACTAAAGGATTTTATTTACCATCGAAATGTTATTGTTTCTTTCATATTTAAAATGTAAATCATGTTATTGTTAATGGTGCTATTGCTTCTAAATTATGGCTTTGGTATGATGATTTATTTAATTCCAACCATTTTCATGGTTCTCTTTCTTTATATCAACTTCTTGAAGTTAGTTTCAAAAAACTGTGAAAGGTCATATCAAAGTTTTAATTGCTCTTACTCTTCTCTGGTTCATTTAGATGGATAGAAATGATGCTAAATTTCATGGCACTCCTATGAACCATAAAAGGATCCTATCTAGAACTAAAGAAAAAAATTTATGCTGCTTAATGCCAATCTTATTAGTAACATTTATTTTAGAGGCTATAAAGCTAAAAACATATCATTCTACCTTGGACCCTTATAAAGGTGCTAGATTATCCATTGGTTCAAACCTAAAGACAACTTGATTAAAGTAAACATTGATGGTTCTGTAGCTTCTAATAAATATGGTTGTGGTGGTATCCTTAGGGTTTCTAAAGGTACTGTCATTTATGCTTTTGCCTATCCTCTCAAAGCCTGTTCTATTATTTTTGCTGAGCTTATGGCTATTAGTAAAGCTTTTGAGGTTTGTTTGAATAGTGTTTTCTAAACATCTGGATTGAAGTTGATGCTCTCTTACTTCTTGACATGCTTAATTCCAATAGAAATGGGAATGTTGAATTATTTTATCTCCTTAATCATACAAAAAATCTTCTTTCTCAAGTTCATTTTAAAATTTCCCACATCCTTCATGAAAGTAATGCTTATGCTGATTTCTTGGCTAATTTAGGTGCCAAATAAACTAAGTTCACTTTATTTGCAAATCAAACGTTGCCTAAACTATTAAGAGGCTTGGTTAATATAAATAGTATTGGATTGTCTTATCTCGAAATATAATTTCTTGGCTTGGTTTCTTTTGTGTTGGTTTTTTATGAGCCTTTGCTTTTGTTTGCCCTTTGTTCAACCCTCATTAAGATGTGGTTATTTACTTATTTTCACTCTTTGACTAGTGTTGGTTGTTACTTTTGACCTTTTACTTTTGGGTTAGCCTAGTGTTTACTCTCTTGTGGTTATTGCCATTATAACCTAGGTTGATTTGGTTTGCTTATCATTATCCTAGTTTGGTTTTTACCACATTTTTCCCTTGGTTGTTTTTGATAACCTCTTATTGGGTAGTGGCTTTGTCTACTATTGGTTTTTCCTCCTGTATGGGTTTTGCCTCATTTTAGGGTTGGTTGCTCACTTCCCTATTTTGGATTTGCTGTTGTGATTGTTGAATGGGTGGTTTTGTTGTCATTAACTAGTGGTTGGAAGTTAGGTTCATTAGCTAGTTGGTTGTTTTGGCTATTTTTCCTCTTTGGTGACATATCTAGGGAACTATTAGTGGTTTAGTTATGGTATTTTATTTTGGAATGGTGGGGGGTTTTTTTGGCTATTACTTTCTCTATCTTGTTGACCGGGGCTTGGTGGTTAGTTTAACTGATTCTATTTTGTTTATTTTGGTTTTGGTTTTGTCCTTCTTTTATTTTAGCCTTTCTCTCTTGGCTGCAGCAGCTTTGAGTTTGGTTATTATTTTGGGTTGGCTAGTTCAGGGCTTTTTGGTGGCTATTATTTTTCTGGCTATCTTGGATTTTGGATTGATGGCTACTATTGGTCTTTTCATTCACTTAGATTTTCTACTTCTATGGTGGTTGGCTAAGAGGCTATGTTGGCTAGTTAGATTGGTTGGTTGTTTATCTATTGTGTGGTGTTTTGATGGTTTTTATGCTTTTGCTCGGCTGATGGGGATCTTTCCTTTGTTGGTTACTAATGATGGGTTGTTCTCTGGTGGCTGCCTTATGGATGTTTTACTTAACTGCTTTGGTAGGAGGACTTTAAGTTGACCTTGGAATTTTGGTTGGTTGCCTTTCTCTTTGTTGATTTATTTCTTCTTCTTGGCCAATTTGCTGTAACCTTTTGCTGTGCTGATCGAACCTTTGTTGATCCTTTAGAATTGGGATTTTTAGTTTATGGTGGTTGGTGGCTGCCTTTGGCTTCCTTTTGTGTGTGATGGTCTTAGTTGTTGGCTTGTTAAGGTAAGTTAGTGGTGTTACTGCTTGGTTCCATTAGCTTGGCCAATGATCTTGTTGTAACTTCTAGGTTGTTGGCTTTATGTGATTGGCCAATTGTGTATTTTAGTTGGTGGGTTGGTTACTGAATGGCTATTTCCTGGTTATTTTCTTTATTTTTTTGGTGTAGGACTGGATCACTATAGACTACTTGCCTTGATGGTCACCGCTATCGTATAGCTATGATAGCTTTGATGTTACTCACCTCCTCTCTTTGGTTGGCAGCTTTACATATGATTGTAATGCTTCTTATGAAGTTTGGATGCTCATATGCATTGTTGCCCCTTGAGATGATCTTAACTTAGCTAGCCTTTTCTTTCCCCAGCCTCTCCTCTCTCTTTATCCTTATCCTTTAGCTATGATATTTTCCTTGGTAGTGTTTTTTTTGTAGAATTCTTTAATAGGTTGAAACTTTACCGAAGGCCAGGTCATTACTCAGTCATCCCTACTATTGTTGCTATGGAGCTTACTTATCTTGCTTTTTCAAAGGAATAATGAACGGTTGTTGACTCAACCTTTTCCTATTTTCATGCTTTATTTTGTTTGAATGTGTCATTTTTCTCTCATGCTTTCAAATTGTGGATTTTAGTTGATGTTACTCACCATTGTTTTCTTTTCTTCTTCTAATGTACTAAGATGAGGGTTTAGCTATCTAGGTTTTTTAGCAATGAGGGTAGAGCTTTATCCCTTTAAGGACATTGTATATTTTCTTTTTATGGTAATAAAATTCTAACTTTTTCCACAAAAAAACCCTAAACCTTAAACCTAAACCCTAAACCCCAAACCTTAAAACACTAAATCTTAAACCATAAACTAACACTAAATCCTAAACCCTAAAATCCTAAATCTAAAACCAAACTAACCCTAAAGTTTAACCTTAAACCCTATACTTAAAACCCAAAACCTAGACCCAACAACTAAACCTAAACCCTAAACCTTAAACCAACCCTAACCCTAACCCTAACCCTAAACCCTCTATAAACCCTAAAACTCTAAACACTAAACACTAAATAAATATAAACCCTAAAACCCTAAACCTTAAACCTTAAACCTTAAACCATAAACTAACTTACACCCCTAACCCTAAACCTAAAACGCTAAAGCCTAAATCCTAAAGCCAAAACTCTAACACTAAACCCTAACCCTAAACCCTAAACCTTAAAACCCTAAACCCTAAAACCCTAAACCCTAAACCCTAAACCCTAAACTCTAAACCCTAAAAACCTAAAGACCTAAACCAAAACTAAATAAAACTTAAAAATAAAATTAATAAATAAAACAAAACCTAAATAAAAAATAAAATTAAATTAAATAAAAACCTAAACTAAAACCTAAACCTAAACCTAAAAATAAAAGAAAAGAAGCTAATTAAAATAAAATAAAATAAAAACCTAAACTAAACTAAAAAATTAAATAAACTTAATAATAAAAAACTTAAATAAAATAAAAACTAATTGTAAAATAAAAATAAAATAAAAACTAAATAAAAATCTAAACCTAAAAATAAACCTAAAAATAAATAAAAAATAAAACCTAAACCCTAAACCGTAATAAACCTAAACATAAACCTAAACCCTAAGAGTGGGTAAAACTTTAATGGCAGGAAAATCACTCATCAACCAAAGATCTGGTCTGGTGAGGAAGGTGGAGGTGATGATTATTGCAGTGGTGGTGGGGGATCTGGAGGTGTTCGTGGATATGGAGTTGGTGGTCATAGCAATGGTGGTTATGGAAGCAGGACGAGTGACGGAGGTTACAACCATGGTGGTGGCGGAGGGAGAGATCGGGGATATGATGGTGGATCATGCTACTTAGGAGGCAAGAGTGGTTTTGATGGGAATAGAAGAAATTGGAGAACGACCGACTCAATCTGTTGCTTATGGAACTGTGTCTTTAAATTGGATATGGTTCTAGTTATCTATGGTTTTTGATTTGCTCTATGTGTGCTCATTTATTATCTATGTTGTCACTTGTGTCCTATAAAACTTGGTGTGTTACTTGGTTGATGAAATCCAAAAGAAGAAATGTTGAATTTGAATTTGTTCTCTGTTAGAAAAAAAACAACTGAAAACTCTAAACCCTAAACTAAAACTTAAACCCTAAACCATAAAAACCCTAAACCCTAAACCCTAAAACCTAAACCCTAAACCCTAAACCCAAAACCTAAAACCCTAAACCCTAAACCTAAAACCTCTAAACCCTAAATGCCAAACCATAAACCTAAAACCTAAAACCCTAAATTAACCACAAACCCTAAACCCTAAAATGCTAAAAACCTAAACCTAAACTAAGTAAAACCTAAAAATAAAATAAATAAAAAATGTAAACCAAATTATAATAAAATAATAAATTAAAATAAGAACATAAACTAAAACCTAAACCTAAAAAAAACTAAAATAAAATAAAATATAAAAAACTTAAACTAAACTATAAAATAAAAGCCTACAACAACAACAACAACAAGCCTTAATCCCACTAGACCATGAATCCTTCCATTGTGTCCTATTATGTGTCAAATTCTCATTTAATTCAAGTATACTAAGATCATTTTTATACATCTTAACCAAGTCTTTTGGTATACCTCTACCTTTTAACATAAGGCAAATCTAATGCATCTACTCTCCAATCCATGACCACAATACACTTTATGTGGCCAAAACCATCTAAGGTGACTCTCTAATCTTATCTACCACTAGGCTACTCCAACTTTTCTCAACATACTCATTTTGCATTCTATCTAGGGTAAAGCCACTCATCCACAGCATCCTCATCTTTGTAACTTAACTTAGTCTTATGTTTCTTTTTATTGGCCAACATTCTGCACCATAAGTCATTGTCTTACCACCATCTTATAAAATTTTCCTTAAGTTTAAGTGGAACTTTTCTATCACATAATAGGCCGATGCATTCTCCACTTCAACCATCCAACTTGAATTTACTAATAACATCTCCATCTATTTCACCATCATTTTGAACAATGAGCCTAAATATCGGATAAGCTCTTATTAATGACTTGATCACCTAAAGTCACAAAGACTACCACTAAAACTTCTACAACTAAAATTACACTCCATATATTTAGTTTTAGATCTACTTAAATGAAAACTTTAGACTCTAAAGTTGACCTCCATATTCAAGTTGGACTCTCTAGTCTTATCAACAAGAAGAATGTCATCACATACAAAGGTACATCTTCTTGTAAATGCCTTAAGAACATCCATAACTAAAGAAAAAAGATAAGGGCTTAATGTTGATCCTTGATGTAATCCAACTGAAATAGGAAAATATTTTGTCAATCCTCCTTGTGTTTGGAAAAAAGTACTCTAGTATACATATCCTTAATGACTTGAATATAACCAATATTAACTTCTTTCTATTCTAGAACTCTCCAAAGAACATCTCTTGAGACTTTATCATAAGCTTTCTCTAAATCAATAAATATCATATGTAGATCCTTCTTATTTTCTCAATCTTCTCCATCAAACCTCTTAACAAATGTATAGCATCCATAGTAGATCTACCTGGCATGAAACCAAACTGATTGTGAGAAACTTTTGTATCACATCGTAACCTATGCTCAATTACTCTCCCACATAATTTTAATGTATGGCACATTAACTTAATTCCTCTATAATTTGCACACTTTTGCGCATCACCTTTATTCTTAAATATAGGAACCAACAAACTCTTTCTCCACTCATCATTATCTTTTAGTCTTTAAAATAACATTAAAAGATTTAAGAAATTCCTTGATCTCTAAACATTTCCACACTTCTATTGGAATATTATCCATCTAAGCTTTTCCACATTTAATTTTCTTTAAAGCTACAAACTTATTTACTATAATGATAAAATGAAATTCTCTATTTGATTAAGGTTGCTAAAATCAATCTTCAAATCCTTCATTGAAAAGTTTATTAAAATACCTCATCCACTTATTTTCAATATCTTTTTCTAAGAAAAGCACTTTATTATTTTCATCCTTAATACCCCTCACTTGAACTATGTCTTTACTTCTCCTATCTCTTTGGTTGGCTAACTTATACATACATCTTTCACCTTCTTTGGTATCTAATCTATTGTATAAATCACTAAAAGCTAAATTTTTTGCATCATATATTGCTTTCTTAGAATCTCTACTGGCAATTTTATATCTTTCCCAATTCTCAGTTTTATATCTAAACCAAGTTTTATAACAATGCTTCTTATTTCTTATCTTTTCTTGCACACTGACTCCACCACCAACTATTCTTATTAAAAGAAGCTTTTCCTTGATTCATAAGCACATCTTTAGAACTTGCTTAATTTCACTTGATATTTTTCCCACATAATGTCTATGAACATCCCAAACTCTAATTTCTTGTAGCTTGCTCTTAAAATATTTTATTTGTGTTCTTTAAGTGTCTCCATCTAATCCTAGGACAATAATTTAGTTTATTTTTTCTCTTACAACCTTTCATCTTAAAACCTAAAACTAATATTCGATGTTGGGTACTTAAAATTTCACTTGGAATGACCTTACAATCTTTACAATCTAAATGATCTATTTTTCTTATAAAAAATAATCAACTGTTTTTACTAGATCCATTTTATAAGTAATAATATGTTCATCTCTTAAATAAAGTATTAGCAACTACAAAATCATAAGCTAATAAAAATCTAATATAGTCCTACCTTCTTCATTACTCACTCCAAATCCATAACCACCATGAATTTTAAAATCTTCACCATTCTACCAACATGTCCATTTAAATCTCCCCAATAAATACTTTTCTTCAAGAGGTATCTTTTGTATTAATCCCTCTAATTCATTCCAAAATTTTTCTTTGAGCTTACCTCCAAACCTAGGAAGCATAGACACTTATAACATTGATAATCTTAGTATCAACAATAATCTTTAAAGCTATAATTTTATCTCCACATCTATTAATACTTATAACATTAAAAAATGAAATAAAATAAAATAACTAAAAAAATAAAAAATCTAAAAAGATAAAAAAATTAAAAAATTTAAAAAATATATAAAAAAACTAAATAAACTAAAAATTAAATAAAAAAAAACTAAAACTTTACCAGAAACCCCCCTTCACCTAACACTCACGATTTTGGGATTCCTCATGCTTGTTTGCTATGGATTCTTGGTGAGTGTTTAAACATTTTTTCTCTTGATTACCTTAGACCCACCTAAAATGATCTTGACCTATTTTGGTCACAATGCCATGACTCATGGTGTTGACTTCTTCCAAACCATGGGCTAAATCCCATGAGCTGATGGATCCGCTAGGGCATCAGAGTTTTTGGGTAATCATACCTCTATATTACTTGTTGTTAATAAATCTTTCAAAGATGCTTTAGCTAATAAGAACTCTTCCACCAATCCTCATCTAAATTTGGTTCATATGATGTTTAAAGGTAGATTATGATTTGATGATATCAAATATTAAGAGGCTTTTATTTTTTTCTTTGATTGGAAAGTTTTCCTTCAAACAAATATGTAATATTCGTTCTTTTTTTTTTCAGCCTTAAATTTATCTAGTTCTTTTCTATTGGGTTGATTGATGTGAGGCATGATCTAATTAAACTTTCTAATGATCTTGATTATGGAAGAATTTTTATAAAATTCTTGCTATATTTTAAATGTCAAATGTGTATTCAATTGGAATGTTTGATGTTAATGAAGAGTCTCCCATTTGGATTTCTTTTCCTAACTTGTGAATTCATCTATTTAATCATCAGATTCTTTATGCTATTTGGTCAAATTTTGGTCAGCCTTTGTAAGTTCATCAAGCAACAACTACTTTTTCTAGATTGTATGTTGCTAGAATTCTTGTAGAGATTGATATTAATAAAAAATATCCAAAATAAATTTGGTTTAATTATCGTTATTTTAGAAAGTTATTTTGAGAACTTTCTAATTTTGTAATCATTGTAAGATTCATGGGCAAGAAATTTCTGAATGTGTTATTGCACATCCCTCTCTTAGAAAGAAAATCACCAGTGAGAATTTTATTGTTGAAAAAACTGATGATTCTCTCAAGTTGGATAAAGAGAAATCTAATTTTCAAAATTCTAATATTTTGTAGAACCAGATTTCTAAATCTTCTAAAAAAAGTTTTACCTATTAATCATTTATCTAATGCACAAGGTAATTTTGATGTTTCTGAAAAAGTTTTAACTAATAATCTTGCTCTAAGTGTTTCTTTGATGATTCTATTAAGAGAAAACTATAGAGGTTGTGGTTAA
This sequence comes from Cymbidium sinense, assembly GCA_021442155.1. Taxonomy (NCBI): domain Eukaryota; kingdom Viridiplantae; phylum Streptophyta; class Magnoliopsida; order Asparagales; family Orchidaceae; genus Cymbidium; species Cymbidium sinense. The sequence goes on from JAKCPB010001887.1 coordinate 9,779, forward strand.
TGATTCTATTGGTTTGGATGTTGTGCATAAGTCCTTTCATGATGATGGTTTGAAAATTATTTATGCTAATAGCATTTCTTCCAATCAATTGGATGTTGTTTCTCTTTCTCGTATGTCTACTTTAGATCATGGGAAAGAGAATATTTCTTTGCCTTCTTTGATTGAGAATTGCAGTGAAAAGATTATTCTTATTTCTAATATTTTAACTTTTGGTCCTGATAATCTTTTCAATATTGGTGATCCTTCTTTTAAAAAATAAGATTTAGATACATGTGACAATTCTCTCATTGTTAATAGTTCTATTTCAGTTCAAAATGATGGTTTTTCTATATCTAGTAATTCTATTCAAAATTTTGGTAATATGTTATGTGTTTCTAAGGAATTGGAATCTTATTTTAATCCCTTACATGAAGTTTGTACTAAAATCTGATTTTGCTTCTCTTGATTCTTTTATAATGAAAGGGAGGATACTCATTTTATTGGAAGGTAAAAATTTCAATTTCAAAAGCTTTTCCTTTATTCACTTATAATTAAAATGCATGCTATTTTTATTTTTCTTTATCTAATGTGGATGTTTTGAATGCCTAATTTGATCCTAATCCCCATGCCTTTATAATAACATTGATTCATTTTGCATGGAGATTTTGGAGAAAGGGAATGGTTATAAAATTGTTTAAAAAGAAGAAAGGAAAAAAGTGTTCTAAATTATGCCCTCCTCTTTGAGGGTTACTATATAGCTTCTTGGAAATAATATATCTTATCCTTGGGAGGTGTTTGGTTATGGCTAGTTTTATCTATTTGGTTGAGCTTTTCTATGTGTTTTCTTGCTAGAGTATTGGCTAATTTTTCTTCTTCTAGCTCTGTTTTTGGCTTCATGTTCACAAGTTTTTTTGGTGCCCTTTTTGTTTGTTTCTTCTTTCTATTTTGTGCTATTTTTGTTCTGTTGGTTTGCCCTATTGGTTTTTGCTCTCTTTGTTGGTGGTAGGTTGGGCATTTTGTCCTTGACGTGTGGTTTGTCTCTTGGTTGGTTGTTTCTCTAGCTTTTTATTTTAGCTATTGCTAGCCTTCTTCTGTTGGTTTTTCCTCTTCCTGAGCTATTTTCTTGGTGCTCTTGAAGACTACCCATTATTGTTTCCTTCCTGGTTGGTGCCTTGGTGGTTTGATTGGTGTGGGCTCATTGGCTTTATCTTTGAGGGCTCTGTGAGTTTCTCCCACTTAAGAGGTGTTCATATTTGGTTTTTTGGGAATGCCTTATGTTAATTTTTCTATTGCTTTCTCTCTATTTTGTTTCCTTAGCTTCACTTTTTTTGGTTGGGTGACTATTATGATAGGTTTGTATTATTCTTTTGGGATGGCATATGATGATATGATGAATTTTTTCCTTTGATAATTTTATGGTTGGTGACTTTTCTATTTGTAACCCATATTTGAAGTCGGATACATAGGATTTGATGCCCTCATTGTTGTGATTATCCTTCTTTCCTCATATCTGAGGCTGATTTTTTTCTCTTAATGTTTTTTGATCTCCTGGCTAAGATTTCTAGGTTGTAGATTCTCATTTTCAGTCTCTTCTTCTTCTTGAGGGAGTGAGTCTTATTGATGGTCTCCTCTTTCTTAGATGGCTAGAGTTGTCTTTAGTTCGTTTAATTTTCCTTTGGTTCTTAGTCTCTTTGGAGGTTCTTTGGAGCTCTGGATTCTTCCCCTTTTGCCTTTTTTTTTGGCTTTTTTTTTTTCCTTTTTTTCTTTATTCCCCTTAATGTATTAGTTTAGGGACAAACTCTTTAAGATTCTCAGCTCATTTGAAGTTTTTCTTTTGAGTTTAGTCTCTAAGGACTCTTATTTCTTTATATTTTTGAGCAATTAATTTTTTTTAGTTAAAACCCTAAACCCTAAAACCTACAACCTAAACCCTAAACCTAAATCCAAAAAAAAACCTAAAACCTAAACTAAATAAAACCTAAAACCAAAATAATAAATAAATAAAACAAAAGCTAAATAAAATAAAAATTTAAATAAAATAAACCTAAACTAAAACCTAAACCTAAACTAAACCTAAAAGTAAAAAGAAATATAAAAATAAACACTAAACTAAAAAAAAAAAAAAACCTAAACTAAACTAAAAATAAAATAAAATAAACCTAAACTAAAAAATAAAACCTAAAATAAACTTAAAATAAAACAAAAACCTTAACCTAAAATAAAATAAAAATAAAACCTAAACATAAAGAAAATAAAATAAAACTAAACCACAAAATAAACATAAACCTAAACCTAAACATAAAAATAAACTAAAATAAAAAACCTAAAAAAAATAAATAAACTTAAAATAAATAAACTAATCTAAATAAAAATAACAAATAAACTTAAATAAAAATAAAAAATAAAATAAACTAAAATAAATAAAAAATAAATGAAATAAATTAAATAAACATAAACCAACTAGTTTTGTTAATTTTAAAAGAACTCTAAACTCTAAACCCTAAACCCTAAACTAACCCAAATAGACTACAACCCACCTATACTAAATAAACAAAATAAAATAAAATACCTACCAAAACCCAAACCTAAACTAAATCAAACCTAAAGCCTAAACCATTTCTAAACCCTAAATACCCAACCCTAAACCCTAAACCTTCACCCTAAACCCTAATCAAACCTAAACCCAACACTACCTAACCCTGATCCACCCCACCCTAAACCCTTAAACCCCACCCTAAAATACCCTAAATCCAACCATAAACCCAAGCTAAAACTTAACCTAAATAAACATAAAATAAAATAAATAAACCATAAACAATAAAATAAAATTGAAATAAAATAAAACATAAACATAAACCTAAAAGAAATAAAATAAATAAAAAAACAAAATAAATTAAATTAAATTAAAACCTAAACTAAACAAAAAGGTAAAAAACCTAAATAAAAAAAACTAAACATAAAATAAAAATAAAATAAACCTAAAATAAAATAAAATAAAAAATAAACAAAAACTAAATAGAAATAAAAATAAACCTAAATAAAAATAAAAAATAAAAAACTAAAATAAATAAAAAATTAATAAAATAAACCTAAACCTATCACTTTACTTAATTTTAAAAAATAGAAAATAAAAAAACCCTAAATAGAAACCCTAAAACCCAACCCCCAACAAAACCCTAAACCCAAAACCCTAAACCCTAAACCCTACAACCTATACCCTAAAATCCTAAGCCATAAAACCCTAAACCTTGAACCCTAAACCCTTAATCCTAAAAACTTAAAAACCTAAACCTAAACTAAATAAAACCTAAAAATAAATTAAATAAAAAAAACCTAAACTAAAAGAAATAAAAATAAAATAAAATAAAATAAAACCTTATCTAAAACCTAAAACAAAAATAAAAATAAAATAAAATAAATAAATAAAATAAACTAAATAAAATAAATAAAGCCTAAACCCTAAATAAAAAACCTAAATAAAACAAAACTTGTAAAATAAAAATAAAATAAACTTAAAATGTAAAATAAATAAAACCTAATAAAAAAAATAAACCTAAAATAAAACAAAAAATAAAAAATAAAACCCTAAACTAAAGAGAAACTAACAAATAAAATAAAATAAAATAAACTTAAACCTAAACTAAAATAAAGTAAACTAAAATAAAGAAAACCTAAAATAAATAAACTAAACTTAAACCTAAATTAAATAAAATAAAACAAACTAAAGTAAACTTAAACCTAAACTAAAATGAAACCTAAAATAAACTTAAAATAAAACCTATATACTAAACCTAAAAAATAAAATAAAACCTTTAACCTAAAAAATAAAAATAAAACTAAACTTAAAATAAAATAAAATAAAACTCAACTAAAAATGAACTTAAACCTAAACCTAAACCTAAAAAATAAACTAATAAACCTAAAATAAATATGCTAAATAAAAAAAAAAAATAAACCTAAATAAAATAAAAGATAAAGATTAAAATAAATAAAAAATAAACTAAATATACTAAATAAACTAAACTACCTTTTTTACATAATTTTTTTTTAAAACCTTAAACCCTAAATCTAAATCCTAAACCCACAGACTCTAAACCCTAAATCCAAAAGCATAAACCCTAAACCCTAAACCCACAAACCAAAACCCTAAACCCTAACCCCACAAGCCTAAACCCTAAACTAACTCTAAACCCCAAACTTTGAAAACTAAACTACAAACCCTAAACCCTAAAATCTCAACCCAAAAATCCCAAACCCTAAAACCTAAACTAACTTAAAACCCTAAACCTAAAACAAAACCTTAAACCATAAAGCCTAAATCCTAAACCTCAACCTTAAAAGCTTCCATACTCTTGTGGATGGAGCCTTATATCTGTGATCTTTCGATCATATGTGGTTATGTTGTTTATACAAGCATGAAGCCTATAAGATCGTTATTGAGGTATACTCAAGATTATGTGGAACCAACCAGTGCGAAGATGAAAGCCGATGAAGAGACTAGGATGTGGCCTGATGATCAGATTGCATGTATATGGCTAGGTGAGCCACCAATGTCAAATACATGTTGTGGTCCTACTCAACTTCCCAACATTCTACATCCTACATTGGCCTCATGGCCATTCAAGTCTTGGGGTATTGACATAGTGGGTCGATTGACTCCTTCTTTCAAGGGTCATCAATTCATCTTACGCTATTGACTATTTTCTAAATGGTGGAAGGAGATTTTTTGCTCAAGAGGTCACATAGATGTGCACCATAAACCCTAAAACTAAACCTAAACCCTAAAACAACCACAAACCCTAAACCTAAAAAACCTAATACCTTAAAAGCCTAAACCACAAACCCCAAACTTTGAACCCTAAACTATAAACCCTAAACCCTAAACTAACTCAAAACCCTAAACCCTAAACCTAAAAACCTTAAATCATAAATCTAAATCCTAAACCCTCAACCTTAAGCAGAGAACAATTTCCTACACTCTTGTGGATGGAGCCTTATATCTGTGATCTTTCGATCATATGTGGTTATGTTGTTTATACAAGCATAAAGCCTATAAGATTGTGACTGAGGTATACTCAAGATTATGTGGAGCCAACCAATTTAGTCTGAAGATGAAAGCTAAGATGAAGAAACTAGGATACAGCTAGTCGTCGATGATCAAAGATTGCATGGATATGGCTAGGTGATGCCACCAATGTCAAATACATGTTGTGGTCCTACTCTAACTTCCCAACATTCTACATCCTACATTAGCCTCATGGCCCATTCGAGGGGTATTGACATAGTTGATTGATCCTCCTTCTTTCAAGGGTCATCAATTCATCTTAGTTGCTATTGACTACTTTTCCAAATGGGGGAAGGCGATTTTGCTCAAAGAGGTCACAGCTCAGCATGTGCACCACATTTTAGAAACCATATCATATATAGGTTCAGAGTGCCTCATGAAATTTTATTTGATAATGTAACTGCATTCAAGAACACCGAGATCAACAAATTTTCCTAGAGTCATAGCATAAATTGGAGATATTCTACCATCAACTACTCAAGGGCAAACAACTTAGTAGAAGCTTTCAATAAAACTCTCATCCAAATACTAAAAAAAATACTCATCAATAATAAGCGATAGTGGCATTAGCAGTTAGTTGAAGCCCTGTGGGCCTACTGCACCACATATAGAACTCCAATTCATTCTACTTTTTTAATTTAGTGTATGGGTTTGAAGCCATTCTACCATTAGAAGTCCAACTCAAAAAACTAAGGATAGTTGGGGGTAGGAAGATCACAACAGAGCAAAACACAAAGTTGTGGTTAGAAGAGATCGAAATATTTGAGGAGATATTCCTACGACATGCCAAAACCTCAAGTTATACAAAGCTAAAATGATTCCAGCTCACAAGTTGGTCCATCCTAAAGCTTTTTAAGTAGGAGAGCTTATTCTAATTATAAGGAGACTGATTGTTGCCCATCGTAAGATGGGTGGCAAGTTTGAACCCACTTGGGAAGGGAGGCCCTTTTTCCATAGAGAAGGCCTACTAAGGAGGATCTTATCAGCTTATGAATCATAAGGGAGAGTGCCCAATACTTCCAATCAATGGGATCTACTTAAATAAATATTATAAATCATGTTTGAAAATAATTATCATCAATGAAAATTCCATTTCAAATTTAATCTCTTCCATATTGAAAGTATTCTTATTTTTTGAATCCTCAATGATGTGTTTAGGTAGGTGTAATGAACTCAAGCGATTCCTATCCTTCATCAACAACACAAACACAAACTACACATAAACATATAAAATAAACACATATCTTTTGTCTCAAGCTACTTTAAGTTGAGATAACACCCCCAACGACATTCACTCAGTAGCTGCTCTAAGTCGGGCTGACGTACTACCCTGCTAGTGTGTCACCCTAATGGTCTTCTTGCTTTGGAGGATGTAAGCCTGCTACAGTTTTCTTCCTTACTTGGCCATTGCACACCAATGAGCACCTTGTTAGTTTGGTAGGCCTTACTACATGGCTAGTAAGCTACTTCATGTTGGCTTCGTCTAAGAGAATGTGAGTCCGCTACACTTTCTTCTTGGATTAGCCTTCGTACACTAACTTGGTCGAGTATATTTGAGGTTTAAGATAAGTCTGATAGTAGCTCCTTCCCTCCTGACTACTTCAAGTCTGGGTCCAATCCTTCCTAGGGGCTCCCTATTTAGTAGTCACTCTAGGTCAAATAACATCTATCCCACTGATGATAGACTATCCTGATGTTAGTTCTACTTGGAAACTTGTAAAGCTACATGCTTTCTTTCCAAATTGATTGTTTCACACCTATGGGCACCTTAGGTTGGTTGGTTCTCACTATGCTAATGGATACACCATTCTTGCTGACGAATACACCTTACGTTGGTTGGTTCTTGCACCTTAGGATACACCACTCATGTCAGATGTAAGTCTGCTATGCTTTCTCCTTGAGTTGGCTACTGTACACTTATTGGTTTTCTTTTTTAGGGCTTAGGATAATGCCATAGGAGCACCTCCCTTATGGACACTATATCTAGATTACATCCTTTGCGACCCTATTTAGACACTACTCAGGTTACTATTGGATTGGATAGTTCCGCTTTCCTTATAACCATCCATGTGTTTGGAGAATCCATCTTGTGGATGTGCAGATTCTCCTTGGTCTAGTAAATCTAAGATAGGTCAAGAGACATAGCCCTTTCAGTGGTCCCCGCACCAATAGGTCCACCCAAACATATAAAAAAAATATAAATCCATTTATGGATTAGGAGGACACCCCTAGCGATACATTTTCCCATGTAGGCATCCTATCTTTAGGGCAGTGTTAGCAAAACTCCCTATAGGAATCGCCTGATTACTCTTGAGTTGATGTAAGTCCTCAGCAACATTCACTTAGTAGTCTCCCCTAAGCTGGGTTATATCTGTTATGCTACCAATAGGTCACCCCAAGGGTTCCCTACTTTAGAAGATATAAGTCTATTATGCCTTCTTCCTAGCATACATGCATTGAAAGGCAACCTCTAGGTTCTAGCTCTACCCCACCTAGACTATCCCTTTGGATTTGTAAATTTGAGATAGGGCAAGTCTGATATAGCCCCTTCTTAGTGGGTCCATCACACACCGACTTGGTCCATAAATTAACTCTATCAAATTTGACCGAGCTCACATCCCCAGTAGATATGCCCTCAATTCAAAATCAAACTAAACCAAACAAATTATACCAAATCATATGAAATTAAGATAAAATTAATCCTAAGTACTTTGGAGTTGACATAAGTCCCCAGTGACAGTCACTCAGTAATCACCCTAGATGAGGTGAGATTTGTTGTGCATCCAATAGGTCACCCCAATAGTTCTTCCTCATTTTGGAAGATGTAAGTCTGCTACGCCATCTTTCTATCATAATCATTGCATACCAAAAGGCAACCTCTTAGGTTGGCTAGCTCTACCTCGCAGCTGGTAGACTATGCCATTGGATTTGAAAACCTATGGTAGGTCAAGGCTGATATAGCCTCTTCTTAGTGGATTCATCACACACTGACAGGATCCATATATTAACTTAAATTAAATTAAACCCAATCTAATTTTCCTAGTGGAAATAAATCATACCCTTCTCCCTAGTGGAGCCAAAAATCATATATAAATAAGTCAAGCAAATAAATCAAATTCAAAACCAACCTTCCTAGTGGAGCCAAATTAAGCCAACTCCCCCAATAGAGTCTAAGTCAAAGAAATCCAACCAAACTAGCAGATACATCCCTACACAAATCTATGAAATCAAACTAAAATCCTAATCCACAATGGATAGCCCAAACATTCTTCTCTAGTGGAAGGTTCATATACTTGATCCCCAGCAAACTCAAGCCCTAGTAGATGTGCCTCCACATCAATTAAAATAAAAAATTAAAGTTGATTCGATCTTAATCCATGGTGGATTATAGATTCTAATCCCTAGCAGATCCTCTTTTTATAAATCATATAATCAAATCAAATTCAAACCTTATCCTTAGCAGATTTTCTTCTTTTATGCCCTCGACATAGACCCCTCACATGTCATGTCCAATGCATGTGTGATCCCCTAGCAAATCTCCCTCCATGTCCTTGACATGAAATGCTCATCAAATCTTATTTCTTCTCTTATGTAGACCATTAATACTTCACCAAAATGCCTAATAATGTATTCCTTCAAATTACATCATCTTAACATTATAATAACCATTTTATGATCTGTGATGGTGCAAGCTCAAACTAACAATATCACGCTAAACATATTATAGTGTGAATTAACACACTATATTATACTATAATATATGATTTTATATTATAATCTACTATAATATAATATATTATCCAACATTACACCTCATTAGAATCACATAAAAGTAATAAATAACAAAATTTTCTCAAAATATGAATAATGTTCATTTTGGATGTAAAATTATTTATTTTCTATTAGAAATGGTACAAAATAGCATAATTTTGGTGTTGCTTCTTAGTGTGTGCCGTGAATTTGGCCAAATTCTTCCATCTTAACCTTCAAAATTAACATTTTTGTGAGTTTTGACCCAATGTATTATAACAAAAGTAAAACATACAAACATATTAGTAACAATGTACACATATATATATATATATATACATATATATATATATATATATATATATATATATATATATTATATATATATATATATATATGAACTTGTTATCATTATATTTTAATATATATAATACATTACACCTTAAAATGAATCACTTTAAGAAAAAAATTTATAAAATTTGGTTGAAAGATGAATACTTATTTTGGATGAAAAATTCCATTCATTTGATTAAATGACACACCATAGCACACCCCCAATGATGTTCCCTAAATCTTACCTTAAATTTGGCAAAATCCCATCAGCTCAGCCTATAAATTAGTATTTTTATGAATAATACAAGTACAAACTATACTATATCATACTATAACAAACTAAAATATGCTAAATAATAAGTAGTAATACACAATAGTATGCTATAATGCATGATGCTACACTATGTTATGGCATCCTATATTATAATACACTATAACATATTATATTATATTATATTGCATATCATGTCACAAGGGATTGCTTAAGATAAAAAATCATAAAATTAGTCAAAATAATAAAACTATATATTTTGGATCATATCCTTACATATTTTAAATTAAAATAATATATTATGATGTCATGCTATTATGAATTTGGCCAAATTCCACCATTTTAAAGTCCAAATCAACATTTTTATAAATAATGCTAGTGTAGGCTCATTTTATGATTGTAAAATACTAAAGAATTTAAAATGCATAGAATAATATATTATGATATATGATGTTATACTATGCTATAACATATAATATTTATTTTGAACATAAAATCTTACTTTTTATAGTATAAGTGGCATAGCACACCTTTGGTACTTCAACTAATTCCCACTTATAATTTAACAAATTTCATCATCTAATTTATTAAATCAATATTTTTATGACTTATATTAATCTAAACTATAGGGAACAATACCAAAATATACTATAACATTTCAAAACATCTTATAACATCTAAAAACACGTCACTACATGCTCAAATATATGATGCTACATTATACTATAATATATGGTATTATAATATGATTTAGAGTTAGGGTTTAGAGTATTCAAATCTCTAATAGTCTTGGGAAAGTCTCTTGAATGCATTTTCTTTAATTACCATAACTATGTTAGGATTTGTTCATTCTTTAGATCTATTCCTAATGACATTTTTACTTAAGGTTTAGGTTTAGGTTTAGGGTTAATTTAGGGTTTAAGGTATAGGGTTAGTTTAGGGTTTAGAGTTTAGGGTATAGGATTTGGGGTTTACAGTTTAGGGTTTTGGGTTTAGGGTTTAGTGTTTAAGGTTGTAGGTTTTAGGGTTTAAGGTTTAGAGTTTTAGGGTTTAGGGCTTAATGATTAGGATTTAAGGTTTTAGGTTTATAGTTAATAGTTTAGGGGTTTAGTGTAGGTTTAGGGTTTAGGTTTAGGGTTTAAGTTTAAAGTTTAGGCTTTGGGTTTAAATTAGATTTAGGGTTTAGGGTTTAGCATTTAGGGTTTAGAGTTTAGGGTTTAGGCTTTTGGTTTAGGGTTTACATTTTAGTTTAGGGTTTAGGGTTAGTGTTCAGGGTTTAGGGTTTAGGGTTTAGGGTTTAAGGTTTATTTTAACAAAGAATAAATTCAAATTCAACATGTCTTATTTTAAATTTTATGAACCAAGTAACACCCTAATTTTTCTAAGACACAAATGATGACATAGATAAAAAATGATCACCCATACAACAAATCAAAAACCCAAGATAAGTAGAACCATCCTACTATAAAGACACAGTTCCATAAGTAATAGATCAGATCAATCATTCTTCAATTTCTTTAGTTCTCATCAAAACCAGCCATGCCTGTCGAGTAGCGGGATCCGCCATCATACCATGGTTGTATCCTCCATCGCTCCTCCCTCCTCCATAACCACCAGCCTCACCATCTCCATATCCAACACACCTCGAGATCCCCAACCACCATTAAGATAAGCCTACCTCCACCTTCCTCCTCCATTAGATCTAGCGAGCTAGTTTGCGGTGATGTTCAGGTTCTACCCATTCTTAGGGTTTAGGTTTACTGATTAGGATTTAGGGTTTAGAGTTAGTTTAGGGTTTAGGTTTTAGGATTGTAGGTTTTAGGGTTTAGGGTTTAGGGGTTTAGGGTTTAGGGTTTATGCTTTTAGAGTTTAGGGTTTAAGGATTAGGGTTTAGGGTTTAGGGTTTAGGGTTTATGATTTAGGGTTTAGGGTTTAGGGTTTAGGATTAGGGTTTTAGGGTTTAGGGTTTAAGGTTGTAGGTTTAGGGGTGTAGGTTTAGTGTTTAGGTTTTAGGGTTAGTTATAGGGTTTAGGATTTAGGGTTTAAGATTTAGGATTTAAGGAGTTTTTTTAATTAAGTAAATCGATAGGTTTAGATTTATTTCATTTATTTTTTATTTATTTGAGTTTATTTTATTTTTCATTTTTATTTAGCTTTATTTTTTTATTTTAATTTAGTTTATTCATTTTGGTTTTATTTTAGTTTAGATTTTTTTATTTATTTTTTTAGGTTTAGGTTTGTTTTTTTAGTTTTATTTTTATTTTATTTTATTTTTGGGTTTATGTTTTATTTTTATTTTAGTTTATGTTTAAGTTTTATTTATTTTTTTAGGTTTAGGTTTTAGGTTTTTATTTTAAGTTTATTTTTAGGTTTTATTTTTTTAATTTAGGTTTAGGTTTATTTTTAGTATAATTTATGTTATTTAATTTAGGCTTAGGTTTAGGTTTAGGTTTATTTTATTTTATTTTTATTTTAGGTTTAGGTTTTTATTTTTAATTTAAGGTTTAGGTTTTATTTTTTATTTATTTTTAAGCTTTTTTATGTTTAAGTTTTTATTTTATTTTATTTTAGGTTTATTTCATTTTTAGTTTTTTTTTTAGTTTATTTTTAGTATTTATTTATTTTATTTTAGTTCATTTTTCTTTTTATATTATATTTTACTTTTAAGTTTAAGTTTAAGTTTTAGTTTATGTTTTATTATTATTATTATTATTTAGGTTTAGGTTTATATATTTATTTTCTTTTTAGCTTTTATTTAGTTTAAGTTTTAATTTTTAGGTTTTTAGGATGGAAGGTTTTGGGTTTAGGGTTTTTAGGTTTTAGGATTTAGGATTTAGGGTTAGGGTTTAGAGTTTAGGGTTTAGGGTTTATTTTAAGCTTTAGGGTTTAAGGTTTTGAGGGTTTAGGGTTTAGGTATTAGGGTTAGTTTAGGGTTTTTAGTGTTTAGGTTTAGGGTTTAGGGATAGATTAGTGTTTAAGATTTAGTGTTTTAGGGTTTAAGGTTTAGGGTTAAGGTTAGAGTTTAGAGTTTAGGGTTTAGGGTTTAGGGTTTAAGGTTAGCTTAATGTTTAGGATTTAGGGTATAAGGTTTCAAGTTTTTTAAGGTTTAGGTTTTAGGGTTTAGGGTTTATGATTTATGAATTAGGGTTTAGGGTTTACAGTTATTTGGTTTATTTATTTTTTATTTAGGTTTAATTTATATTTATATTTTTATTTAGTTTTATCTATTTATTTTAGGTTTATTTATTTTGGTTTAGGTTTTTTTAATTTATCTTATAGGTTTAGGTTTAAATTTATTTTTTAGTTAAGCTTTATTTTTATTTTATTTTTGTAGGTTTCAGTTTTATTTTTTAATTTTAAGGTTAAGTTCACATTTTTATTTTATTTTCTTAGGATTAGGTTTTTAATTTTTATTTTTGGATTATTTTTAAGTTTTATTTTTTAGTTTAAGTTCAGGTTTATTTTTAGTTTATTTTATTTTATTTAGTGTAGGTTTAATTTATTTTAGGTTTAGGCTTCGGTTTCAAAAAATTTTGTTTAGGTTTAGGTTTATTTTATTTTTATTTTAGGTTTAGTTTTTTCTAGTTTAGGTTTTATTTTTTATTTATTTTTTGGTTTATTATTTAGTTTAATTTTTTTATTTAGTTATAAATTTATTTTATTTTTGGATTATTTTATTTTGGGTTTATGGTTTAGGGTTAGGGTTTAGGGTTAGGGTTTAGGGTTAGGGTTTAGGATTTAGGGTTTAAGTTTTAGGGTTTAGGGTTTAGGTTTTTTAGGGTTTAGGGTTATAGGTTTAGTGCTTAGGGTTTATTTAGTTTTTTAAGTAAATTGAAATGTTTAGGTTTATTTAGTTTATTTTTTTATCATAGTTTTTTAATAGTTTTATTTAGGTTTATTTTTTATTTATATTTAGTTTAGTTTTTTTTTATTTTAGGTTTATTTATTTTAGTTTAATTTTTAGGTTTATGTTTGGGTTTATGTTTATTTTTTAGTTTAATTTTATTTTTATTTTATTTTTTAGGTTTAGGTTTGATTTTTTATTTTTAGGTTTAAGTTTAGGTTTTAGGATTTTATTTTAGGTTTATTTTCAGAGTTTTTTTTGTTTAAGTTTAAGTTTACATTTAATTTATTTTATTTTGTTTAGTTTAGGGTTTAGGTTTTGTTTACTTTAGGTTTAAGTTTATGTTTTATTTATTTTAGTTTAGTTTATCTTAGTATAGGTTTAGGTTTATTTTATTTTGTTTATTTTAGGTTTAGGTTTTTTTTTAGTTTAGTGTTTAGGTTTTATTTTTTTATTTATTTTTAGGTTTTATTTTTAGGATTATTTTTTAGCTTTAGGTTTTTATTTAGTTTTTATTTTACTTTATTTTAGGTGTTTTTTAAGGTTTATTATATTTATTTTTAATTTAGTTTAGGTTTTTATTTATTTTATTTTAGATTCATTTAATTTTTTATTTATTTTTAGGCTTTCATTTAAGTTTATTTTTTATGTTTAGGTTTTTATTTAGTTTTTATTTTATTATATTCTAAGTTTATTTTTTTTTAGTTTTATTTTATTTAGGTTTGTTATTTTTTTTAGTTTAGTTTAGGTTTTTATTTATTTTATTTTAGTTTATTTTTTATTTTCATTTTATATATTTTATGTTTTTTTGTTTTTGGTTTTAGTTTAATTTTTTATTTATTATTTATTTATTTTGTTTATTTATTTTAGTTTTAGGTTTTATTTAGTTTAGGTTTAGGTTTTTAGGTTTTGAAGACATAGGGTTTAGGCTTTAGGCTTTAGGGTTTAGTCTTTAGGGTTTAGGGTTAGGGTTTAAGGTTTAGGGTTTAGGGTTTAGGGTTTAATGTTCATGCTTTAAGGTTTAGGGTTTTAAGGGTTTAGGGTTTAGGGTTTAGGGTTTAGGGATTAGGGTTTAGGGATTAGATTTTTTAGAGTTTAAGGTATAGGTTTAGACAGATTAGGTTTGAGTTAGGAGTTTAGGTTTAGGTTTAAGGTTTAGGTTGAGTGGGTTTAGGAGGTATTAGGTGTTAGGGTTTAGGTTTTAGGGTTTAGGGTTAGTTTAGTGTTTAGGGTTTAGGATTTTGGATTTAAGATTTTTTATGGTTTAGGGTTTATGGTTGTAGGTTTAGGTTTAGGGTTTATGATTTAGGGTTTAGGGTTGAGGGTTCTTTTTTTAACATCAACTTAACGAGTAGGTTTAGGTTTATTTGTTTATATTTTATTTATTTTATTGAATTTTTTATTTAGGTTTAATTTTTATTTTTATTTGGATTAGTTTATTTATTTTAGTTTAGTTTTTTATTTTAGTTTATTATATTTTTTAGGTTTAGGTTTTATTTTTTATTTTTAGTTTTAGGTTTTTTTTGTTTTATTTTCTTAGGTATAAGTTTTAGGTTTTATTTTAGGTTTATTTTTGGGTTATATTTGTTAGTTTAAGTTTAGGTTTATTTTTAGTTTATGTTATTTTATTTAGTTTAGGTTTAGGTTTAGGTTTTATTTTTTTTAGTTTAGTTTATTTTAGTTTAGGTTTAAGTTTATTTTATTTTCATTTTAGGTTTAGGGTTTTTTTAGTTTAGAGTTTATGTTTTATTTTTTATTTATTTTTAGGTTTATTTTTTATGTTAAGGTTTTTATTTAATTTTAAATTTATTTTATTTTAGGTTTATTTTATTTAGGGTTTAGAGTTAGGGTTTATGGTTTATGGTTTAAGGTTTTTTAGGGTTTAGGGTTGTAGGTTTAGGGTTAGTTTTAGGGTTTAGGGTTTAGGGTTTTAATTAGTAAAGTAGGTTTTGCTTTATTTATTTTATTTAGTTTATTTATTTATCTATTTTGTTTTATTTTATGTATTTTTATTTAGGTTAACTTTTTTAGTTTAGGTTTTTTATTTTAGTTTATTTTTTAGGTTTAGGTTTATGTTTATGTTTATTTCCATAAGTAGCAAACCAGATCGGCCATTCTTTAATTTCTCTAGTTCCCATCAAAACCACCCTGGCCTCTCGACTAGCAGTATCCACCATTATATCCTTGATCTCTTCGTCCACCACCATTGGTGACTTCCATCCTTCGTCCCACCATAACCACCCTTTGCTCAGGTTTAGGTTTTCATTTAGGGTTTTGTGTTTAGGGTTTAAGGTTTAGGGTAAGTGTTTAGGGTTTAGGGTTTAAGGTTTATGGTTTAGAGTTTAGGTTTTAGGGTTTTAGGGTTTATGGTTATAAGGTTTATGTTTTTAAGGTTTAGGGTTTAGGGTTTTTTATGGTTTAGGGTTTAGGGTTTAGCGTTGTAGTATTTAGGGTTTAGGGTTTAAGGCTTAGGGTTTAATATAGGGTTTAAGTTTTTTTAAAATTAAGTAAACTCATAGGCTCAAGTTTATTTAGTATATTTAATTTATTTTTTATTTATTATAGTTTACTTTATTTTTTATTTTAATTTATGTTTATTTTTTATTTTAGTTTATTTATTTTATATTTAATTATATTAGTTTAGGTTTTCTATTTTATTTTATTTTAGGTTTAGGTTTTTATTTAGTATAGGGTTTAGGTTTTATTTTTTATTTAATTTTAGGTTTTAGTTTTTTGTATTTTATTTATTTATTTTATTTAGTGTTAGTTCTTATTTTATTTATATTTTAATTCTTAGGATTATTTTATTTTTTTAGTTTAGTTTAGGCTTTTATTTATTTTATTTTATTTTGTTTTTATTTTTTTATTTTATTTTATTTTTATGTTTAAGTATAGGTTTTAGTTTAGTTTTCTCTTTTTTAATATTTTATTTAGGTTTAGGTTTTATTTATTTATTTTATTTTTAGGTTTTATTTAGTTTAAGTTTCAATTTTTAGGTTTTTAGGATTTAGGATATAGGGTTTAGGGTTTAGGGTTTTTAGGGTTTAGGGTTTAGGGTTTAGGGTTTTGGGGTTTGGGGTTTAGGGTTTAGTGTCTAGGGTTGTAGGATTTAGGATTTAGGGTTGAGGTTTAGGCTTTAGGGTTTTAAGGTTTAGGGTTTTGGTTTAGGATTTAGTGTTTAGGCATTAGGTTTTGGGTTTTTAGGGTTTAGGGTTCATGGTTTAGAGTTTAGGGTTCATGGTTTAGAGTTTAGGGTTAGCTTAGGGTTTAAGGTTAGAATGGGGTTTAATGTTTAGGGTTTATGGTTTAGGCTTTAAGGTTTAGGGTTTTTAGGGTTTAGGGTTTAGGGTTTGGGGTTTAAGGTTAGTTTAGGGTTTAAGGTTTAACATTTTATTATTTATTTTAGGGTTTAGGGTTAAGGTTAGGGGTTAGGGTTTAGGGTTTTTTAAAGTTTAGGGTTTAGGGTTTAGTGTTAGTTTTTAGGGTATAGGCTCTATGATTTAGTGTTTAGAGTTTAGGGTTTAAGGTTTAAGGTTATTTCGTTAGGTTAGTTTATTTTATATTTTAATTTAGGTTTAATTTTTATTTTTATTTAGTTTAGTTTATTTATTTTATGTTTATTTATTTCAGGATTTTTTTCATTTTAGTTTATTTTTTAGGTTTAGGTTTAAGTTTATGTTTATTTTTTAGTTTACTTTTATTTTAATTTTATTTTTTAGGTTTAGGTTTTATTTTTTTATTTTTAGGTTTTTATTTTATTTTATTTTTTTGCTTAGGTTTTAGGTTTTTATTTTAAGTTTATTTTTAAGTTTTAATATTTAGTTTAAGATTAGGCTTATTTTTTATTTTATTTAGTTTAGCGTTTAGGTTTAGGTTTTATTTATTTTAGTTTAGGTTTAGGTTTATTTTATTTTATTTATTATAAATTTAGGTGTTTTTTTTAGTTGAGGGTTTAGAGTTTAGGTTTTATTTTTTATTTATTTTTAAGTTTTTTTTTTAGGTTTATTTTTTAGGTTTAGGTTTTTATTTTAATTTATTTTAGGTTTATTTTATTTTTATTTATTATTTAAATTTTATCTTATTGAGGCTTTTTATTTTTAGGTTTATTTTATTTTTTAGTTTAGTTTAAGTTTTTATTTATTTTATTTTAGTTTAGTTTTTAGGTTTATTTATTTTTATGTTTATTTCTTTTATTTTAGGTTTAATTTATTTTCAGATTTAGGTTTTAGAGTTTTAAGGTTTAGGTTTTTAGGGATTAGGGTTTAGGGTTTAGGGTTTAGGGTTGTAGGTTTTAGGGTTTAGGGTTTAGGGTTTAGGGTTTAAGGTTCAGGGTTTTAGGGTTTAGGTTTTAGGGTTTATGATTTTAGGGTTTAAGGTTTAGAGTTTAGGGTTGTAGGTTTAGGGTTTAGGGTTTAGGGTTTAAAGTTAATTTTAGGGTTTAAGATTTAGGGTTAAGATTTTTTTTATGTTTTTATGTTTTTTTTTATTTTTATTTTAAATTAAGTAAACTAGTATGTTTATGTCTATTTAGTGTATTTTTTTATATATTTTAGTTTAGTTTATTTTTATTTTTATTTAGGTTTATTCTTATTTTTATTTATTTTAGTTTATTTATTTTAATTTTATTTATTTTAGTTTAGGTTTTTTTTAGTTAATTTTTTTAGGTTTAGGTTTAGGTTTAGGTTTATTTTAGTTTAGTTTTAGTTTTATTTTATTTTTTAGGTTTATGTTTCATTTTTATTTTTAGGTTTAGGTTTAAGTTTTTTTATTTATTTTTTTAGGTTTAGGTTTTAGGTCTTTATTTTAGGTTTATTTTTAGGTTTATTTTTTAGTTTAGGTTTAGGTTTATTTTTGGTTTATTTTATTTTATTTTGTTTAGGTTTAGGTTTAGGTTTTAATTATTTTAGTTTAGTTTAATTTAGTTTAGGTTTAGGTTTATTTTATTTTTTTTAGGTTTAGTTTTTTTTAGTTTGGGGTTAGGTTTTATTTATTATTTTTTAGTTTTAGTTTTAGGTTTATTTTTTAAGTTTTGGTTTTTATTTAGTTTTTATTTTATTTTATTTTAGGTTTATTTTTTATTTTTTTAGTTTTAGTTTTTATTTTATTTAGGTTTTTAAATTTTTAGTTTTATTTAGGATTTTATTTATTTTATTTTAGTTTATTTTTTATTTTTATTTTATTTTATTTTTAAGTTTAGGTTTAGGTTTAGGTATTAGTTTATATTTTTATTTTATTTTAGTTTAGGTGTTTATTTATTTTATTTTTAGGTTTTATTTAATTTAGGTTTAAGTTTTTAGACTTTTAGGGTTTAGAGTTTAAGGTTAGTTTAGGATTTAGGGTTTAGGGTTTGGGGTTTAGGGTTTTGGTTTTTTCTTGGGTTTAGGGTTTAGGGTTTAGGGTTTAAGGTTTAGGGTTTAGAGTTTTTAGGGTGTAGGGTATTGGGTTTAGGGTTTATGTTTTAAGTTTAGGGTTTAAGTTTTAGTTTAAGGTTTAGTATTTTTGGTTTATTTTCTTAACAGAGAATAAATTCAGATTCAACATTGCTTCTTTTCAATTTCATCAACCAAGTAACATAACAAGTTTTCTAAGACACAAGCCATGATAAAGATCAAAAGTGAGCATAGAGCAAATCATCAAAACTAGATAAGTAGAACCATCTCTATAAAGATTGATTAGCGGATGGTAGATCTTCATTTTCTCTAGTTCCCATCAGAATCCTACTAGCTTCTCGAGTAGTAGGATCCACCATCATATCCTTGATCTCTCCCTCCACCACCACCACCACGGTTGTAACCTTCGTTGCTCCTCTCGCCTCCAAAACCACCTTGCTCACCACCACCTCCATATCCACACCTCAAATTCCCCACCACCCTGCGATAGCGCCACCTTACCTAGATCTAGGTGAGCGATTGTGATGATGTTCCTACCATCAGGTTTTGCCCATTCTTAAGGTTTAGGTTTAGGTTAAGGTTTATTATGTTTCAGGGTTTAGGTTTATTTTTTAATTTATTTAGTTAATTTAGGTTTAGGTTTAGCATTTGGGGTTTAGGGTTTAGGGTTTATGGTTAGTGTTTAAGGTTTAGGGTTTAGGGTTTAGGGTTTAGGGTTTAGTGTTTAAGGTTTATGCTTCTAAGGTTTTGGGTTTAGGGTTTAGGGTTTTTAAGGGTTTAAGTTTAGGGTTTAGCATTTTTTTAAAATTAAGTAAACAAGTAGGTTTGGGTTTATTTAGTTTAATGTTTATTTATTCTATTTTATTTTATTTTATTTATTTATTTTTATTTAGGTTTATTTTTTATTTTTTATTTATTTTAGTTTATTAATTTTAGGTTTATTTATTTTAGTTTTATTTTTTATTTTATTTTACTTTTTAGGGTTAGTTATAAGATTATTTTTAATTTATTTTATTTTATTTAGTTTAGGTTTAGGTTTAGATTTAGGTTTAGTTTATTTTAGTTTAGGTTTAGGTTTAGGTTTATTTTATTTTTAGTTTAGGTTTAAAATTTTTTTTTTAGTTTAGGGTTTAGGTTTTAGTTATTTTTAGGTTTATTTTTTAGGTTTAGGTTTTTATTTAATTTTTATTTTATTTAATTTTAAGTTTATTTTACATTTAGTTTTTATTATATTTAGGTTTTTATTCTTAGGTTATTTTATTTTTTTTAGTTTAGTTTAGGTTTTTATTTATTTCACTTTAGTTTATTTTATTTTATTTTTAGTTTTAAGTTTAGGATTTTATTTTATTTTATTTTTTTATTTTATTTAGGTTTAGGTTTTTTTTAAATATTTTATTTTTAGATTTTATTTAGTTTATGTTTAGGTTTTGGGTTTTTAGGGTTTAGGGTTTAGGGTTTAGGATTTTAGGGTTTAGGTGTTTAGGGTTAGGGTTTAGGGTTTAGGCTTTTGGGTTTAGTGTTTAGGCTTTTGAGTTTAGGGTTTTTAGGGTTTAGGGTTTAGGGTTTATGGTTAGCTTATGGTTTAAGGTTTTGTTAAGTAGGGTTTATGTTTATTTATTTTATTTAGTTTATTTTTATTATTTTAGTTTATTTTATTTTTATTTATGCTTTTATTTTATTCTTATTTAATTTTATTTATTTTTTGGGTTTATTTATTTTAGTTTAGGTTTTTTAAAATTTTTTTTATATTTTAGGTTTATGTTTAAGTTTAGGTTTATTTTTTAGTTGAGTTTTATTTTTATTTTATTTTTTAGGTTTAGGTTTTATTTCTTATAGGTTTATGTTTTTTTGTTTTATTATTTTTTTTAGGGTTTGGTTTTAGGTTTTATTTTAGGTTTATTTTTAGGTTTTATTTCTTAGTTTAGGTTTAGGTTTATTTTTAGTTTATTTTATTTTATTTAGTTTAGGTTTAGGTTTGTTTTTAGTTTAGGTTTTAGGTTTTATTTTTTATTTTTTTAGGTTTATTTTTTGGTTTAAGTTTCTATTTTGTTTTTATTTTAGGTTTATTTTAGGTTTAATTTATTTTATTTTACGTTTAGTTTATATTTTATTTAGGTTTTTTATTCTTAAGTTTATTTTATCTTTTTAATTTGGTTTAGGTTTGTATTTATTTTATTTTAATTTATTTTTATTAGATTATTTTATTTTATTTTTAGGTTTAGGTTTAGGTCATCATTTAGGATTTTATTTTATTTAGGTTTAGGATTATTATTTTTAGGTTTTATTTAGTTTAGGTTTAGGTTTTTAATTTTTTTAGGTTTTTAGGGTTTAGGGTTTAGGGTTTAGGGTTTAGTTTAGTTTTAGGGTTTTTTTAGGTTTAAGTTTAGGGTTTAGGTTTAAACTTTAGGGTTTAGGTTTAGGGTTTAAAGGTTAGGTTTTAAATATTAGGTTTAGGTTATTATTAGTTTAGGGTTTAGGGTTTTAGGTTTAGGTTTAGGGTTTAGGGTTTAGGGGTTTATTTAGGGTTTAGAGTTTTAGGGTTTAAGTTTTTTTAGGTTTAGGGTTTAGGTTACTTTATTTTTATTTATATTTATATTTATTATTTTAGGTTTATTTATTTTAGTTTAGGTTTTATTTTTTAGTTTATTTTTTTAGGTTTTGGTTTATTTTAGTTAGTTTATTTTTTTTATTTTATTTAGGTTTATTTATTATTTTAGTTAGGTTTATTTTATTTTAGGTTTAGGTTTAAGGTTTTTTATTTTGATTTAGGGTTTAGGTTTATTTTTTAGTTTTATTTTTTAGTTTAGGTTTAGGTTTATTTTATTTTATTTTATTTTATTTAGTTTAGGTTTTATGTTTAGGGTTTAGATTTAGGTTTTATTTATTTTAGTTTAGGTTTAGGTTTATTTTATTTTTGTTTATTTTATTTTTATTTTAGGTTTCAATTTTGTTTAGTTTAGGTTTTAGGTTTTATTTTTTATTTATTTTTAAGTTTATTTTTTAGGTTTAAGTTTTTATTTGGTTTTTATTTTAATTTATTTAGGTTTATTTTAGGTTTATTTTATTTTTATTTTACATTTAGTTTTTATTTTATTAGGTTATTTATTCTTAGTTTTATTTTAATTTTTATTTTAGTTTAGGTTTTTATTTATTTTATTTTAGTTTATTTTATTTTATTTTAGGTTTAGGTTTTATTTTATTTAGGTATAGTTTATTTATTTATTTTATTTTTATGTTTATAGTTTAGGTTTAGGTTTTTTTTTTTGGGAAACCCATATGGGAATTTTATTGCCACAAAAAAAGGTTACAAGGTCCTTAAAGGGGATAAACTCCGAAACTACTGCTCAAAGAGCTACAATCGACTAGAGTAAATCCCTATCTAAATACAAAAAACAAAATAAAAGATTAAGGAAAAAAAGATACAAATTGATTAACAAGATAAGCCAATGGAAGATTATGGCCAAGCTCTTGGGATGAGAGAATGCATGACACTATGGAGCAAACTTGTAAGAGAACAAGAGAATTGCAAAATTGTAGAAAAAAAGAAATTAGTGCGATTAAGGTAATAAACAATGAAAAATGAGCATCATAAACTAAAAAAAGATAATAAGGAGTGTGATAGAGAAGGTTGGGCTCAGTCACGCAAGTTGGTAGATGCAAATATGAGCATCCATACTTGTGAAGGGTTGCATCACGAGCTACTACCAAACCAAAAGGAATGAAATCATCCACATCATAGCCAACAAACTGTATAGAAACCATTTATTGAAAGTCTTTTGAGCCTTAGTATCACTAACCAAAGCAAAGCCTATCTTGAATAGAAAATAAAGCACAAAAAGAATGGGTAAGGGGATCCCATGCAAAGTAAATGTCATCATATTAGGCACCAGGCCATGGGAATCCCAACACAAATGAAAGTGAACCATCATTGTGAGGTCTACCATATTTTTAATCAGGTCCAAGGGTTTAATTAGATCAGCATGAAGACCCACCACATGAAAATAATAGAAAAGGCCAGGCAGAGGTAAGAAGCATAAAAGACCAATAGAAAGACTGAAATCACAAGGCAAATAAAATAGCATGGAATTAACCCCATCCCAAACATATGGGACAAATATTAAACAATCACGGTAAACAACGATAAGCTTACGGATATACCCGAGAAAAGAAGTGTAATGAAAGAAAGCAATGAGTTAACAACCTCAGGTGTTACAAAGTTAGTAAGCAAGTGTAAGGCAAGACAACATATCCAAGCCCAAATTATCATAGGAATTGCAGAAGTCTATCAGAGAGGAGATGGGAATGCAATAGCAGATTAGTTGAACCATAAGGCACAGGTAATAAGCTGCTCCCCACCACAAACAACTCCAAGTAAAGACAATCAAAGAGACAATCCGAATCGACTTGCGAAAACTTCGATAATCAGTTCAGCCTACAACCAAGACAGTAATAGCCAGCAAGCTAGCCATAAATCCACCCATTCAGAGTAAACAATGCATAGGTTAAAATCAAATTAGGCAAAAGCATAATCTCGATGATACAAATCTAATAGAACCAAGAGGGAAAAGCGGTAGGTTAAGCGGATCTCAAACATCGTGATGACGGCCCGGTTGCAATCAGCAAAACATTCAGAAAAGAAATAAGCAATAAATAGCCAACAACCACAAAAGCTGGACATAGGACCCAAAATCCAATAGCCAACAATGAAAATAATACAATTATTGCACCCACCATATGATAAGCCGGTGAAAGCGAGATGCAAAAAAAAGAAACAAAATGGGTTCAAAAGATAGTCAACATTGAAATCCTTCAAGGTAAAGATGAGCTGGCTTGCAGCTAAACCAAAATCCTCAGGAAAAGTAGATTTGAAAGAAACCATAAAGTAAGACCAATCCTGTAAAGAGATAATAAAAATAACCAAAAAATTGCAGTTTCTCTCCTGACAGGTTGGGAAGATGGGGTTTGCAAAATCAATCAGTAAAATAACTCCAAAAGATAGTAGCAGCTTGCTGGGCATAAAACCCAATGATCCAGTTCAGCCAACAACCAAGATAGGAAAAAATAGCAAGTTGGCCATAAAACCTTCCATTCAAAATAGACATATGCATAAGATAAATTCGGGTAGATAATGAAGTGTGCGGCCAAGTCTAGGGAACCAAGATGGAAAAATATCAGCAGTTTAGATAGGCCTCAAACATGTGATGATCAGCTACAACCCTATTGTAAACAACAATAATAAGCAGAAAAGCAAAAGCCACCATGCAGCCAAAATCCTCAAAAGGCTAGTGATAAGATCCCAAAACCGAGCGACTTGTTGAGCATTAATCCAGTTCAGCCAACAACCAAGACAGTAACTACCAACAAGCTAGCCAAAAATCCACCCATTCAGAGTAAACGGTACATAGGTTAATATCCAATTAGGCAATAGCATAATCATAGAGATCTGTACAATTCTAACATAACTAATAAGGGAAAATTATAGCAGATTAAGTAGACTTCAAACATCAGGTGATCAGCTATAGCCTGGTTGCAAACAACAAAAATAATGGGGAAACAAATAGGAAGTAATTCCAAACCTCTGAAACAATCGAGGAAAACAACAAAACGACCACCGACCACAAAGGCTGTTGGATAATGGACGATAATCCAACGACCAACAAATAAAATAACTACAATTATTGCACCAACCATAAGATAAGCCAAAAAAGAGCGATTGGGGCAACATAGCCAGGGTTCAAAAGTAAACCATCAATGAGATCCTTCAAGACAAAGGAGAGCGGGTTAGTAAATACCATCCTAAAAACAGGGAAGGAAATCATTAAGTAAGTCCAATCTTGCAAAGAGATAATAATAATAATAAGGGTATTGCAGTTTCTCTCCTTACAGGTTGGGGAGATGAGGTTAGCAAATATAATTAGCAAACCAACCCCAAGAGTAGCCTGCAGGACAAAAGGCCCAAAAATTCAACAGCCTGCAATTAAAACATCAAAATAGATATTACACCCACCATAAGAAAAGCCAGTAAAAAAATGGTACAACATCGGTTATAAAGTGGTCCAAAGGAAAACCATCTTTAAGATCTAGCAAGACACATAATATGAGCGGCTAATAACGCTCGGTAATATGATGGAAATCAAGAAATAATTCCAATCTAGAGAAGTTATAATAGCAAAAATATTACAATTTCTCTCCTTACGGTTGTGGAGGTAAGGTTATGGAACATAGGAGGCCACAACCATAATAAGGAGAAGAATAGATAAATTAGGGCCAACCATAAGGTTATCTGAGTATAACATTTAAACATTGAGACAAGTGAGAATATAATTCGAGAAAGAGGAAAGGAGGAAGAACACAACTTTAATCATAAAATGAAACAAAGAGTAGGATCCATAATCAAAATATTGATGGCAAGAGGTGCATCCTGTTGATCAAAAATAAAGAAAAAAATAAAGCATAAAGTAATACATCTCCCTCCAACAAATAGGAAACACTTTACCATTAAAAGTGGAAGCAGCAGAAGCAGTAAGGCCCCATTTAAGGTTGGGAGAGTTAAACCAATAGCAGATGCCATAGAGATCAGCAAATAACCAGCAAGGGGTATCAGGATGCATTAGCAAATTCCAAATAAACATCATCAATTAGTAGGAACAAGCGAGTAAGCCCCAATTAAAGCTAGGGTAATTAAACCAAAGGGATATCATGATGATGCATGTAAATTCCCAAGAAATAGCAACACTAAATAGAAAATGATCATGGGTAATAGTATAGATCAATCCAATAGGTTGGATTAATTTTTGAGATAAGGGAGCCCAGTATGGTCCAGATTCACCAATCCACTCAAATGTTTAGGAAGAGTAAGTTGATCAAAGAATTTTATACCATCCAATCTAGCACCCAAATTGGCAAGGTATTCAGCACATGTGTTACCCTCATGCCATACATAGAGATTTTAAAATAGAGTTGAAAAAGAGCTCTAGTCTGAGAAGATAGTACTGATTGCCCATTTTGGTGGAAGTCAAAAGATCAATCAACAGCAGGGCATCCACCTCAATCCAAATATTAAGCCAACCTTTTTGAAGGAAAATCTCAAGAGCTTTGTACACTACCATTAGCTAAGCAAAAGGAATAGAGCAAGTATTAAGGGGGTAAGCAAAAGCACATAGGACTTTACCATTAGGGTTTCTAAAAATGCCACCACAGCATTTTGAGAGAGAGCCATCGTGTTAATTTTAATAGTATTAACATGAGGTTTTACCCAATAAATAACCTTGTCATCTTCTGATTGGGTTGATCCGGCAAGTTAAAACCCAATTTATTGGCCACAAATTTACAACCTTTGAATTGTTTATAGTTAATTAAAATGGCATTTAATAAGTCACAGATTTTGTTTTTAATTCTAGCAATTATCCTCATGTGGTTCATAGGAATATCACGATATTTTGCATCATTTATGTCCATCCATATGAACCAAATAAGAGTGACAGCAGTTATAACTTTAATGTGACCTTTAGTAGTGTTATCGAAATAAACTTCAAGAAGCTAGTATAAAGTTAATAAGCCATTGAATTTGATAATGTTAAAGAGATCATCATACCAAATCCAAAGTTTAGAAGCAATGGAACATGATTTACATTCTCAATGTGAAAGCAAGAGTGGCATTTTGAAGGTAAGTGAAAACCTTTCCCCACATCAAGGAGTCAAGGATGAAGTTTTTCAAAATACACCAAGTAAGAATAAGAAGTAGGAATAATGTTATTCTAAAGTTTGAAAAAACACATTGGAAAAATCATGAGCTTCTTTAATATGAATCCAAACATTTTAAAGTTGAAATCACCATTTTGAGAAAGCTTAAAAGGATCGATCATGATTGCTAGGTATGATAGGAATAGTAGTAAGCTTGTTTAAAGAGAGGAAGGAATATAATCAGTAAGCTTACTATTATTCCATATTATTACGAAGAGTTCACTAAAATAGTAGTAGTGGAATGGGTAGAAAGTAAATCATCAATGGACCCACCTCAGTCAGTTATCTTGCCAAAAGAAAGAGGTGAGTTAATCCCCAAGAAATTAATGATTTAGCATCCCATTTGATGGAAATAAAGTCTTTTCCAAAGGAGAGTCTCCGCTTTATAGGGCAAATGAGATGGTGCTTACCCTGGCATTTTAATCATGAAATTAGCCCAAAGACTATTGTTACTCTAAAATTCCACCATTTATAGGAAAAGCGGTGATAGCTTCCTTGATAGGCTTACATCCAAGACCACCTTCAATAGTGCACTTTTATACCAAGAGGTCCAGTGCATTCTTTTAGAGGAATTGTTAGAACCCATAAAATTTGTTAAGGAGGCTCAATTCGTTAATGGTAGAATTGGTTGGCACAATGGTTTGACTGAGATATAAAGGCATGGGGTGCTCTTAATCAAAGTGAGCCTACCATCATGAAATTCCCAAGCAGAAATTTTATTAGAGATTTTTTAGATTAACTCATCAAAAAGATGAGATCTTTTCTGATCTTTAAAAAGTGGAGCACCAAGATATTTAATAAGAAGTTGTTGTTGCTGGAAATTAGTAATTCTCAAGATTTGGTTGATCCTATTACTAGGGATTTTAGAGGAAGGAATGAAACAACTTTTGCCTTCATTAAGAAAAAGACCACTTTCGTTGCCAAATTTATTTAAAAGATTCTTAATAGTTTTAATGTGAAGAATAGAGGCATTGCAAAAGATTATAAAGTCATCAGCAAAACTAAAATGAGAGACCAGAAGACCACCTTGAGTTCTAAAAAATATGCTAGGGTTATTATGTAAAAGATCATTCAGGCTCCTCGAAAGATATTCAACAACAATAATAAAAGAGAGGGTGAAAGGGGATCACCTTGTCTCAAGCCATGCATCGAAGAGAAAAAACCAAGGGACTCACCATTCATGATAACAAAGAACCAAACATTGGTAATACAATTTTTGATGATGTAGATAAAATTATTAGAAAACTGAAGCAAATGAAGAATTTGAAAGAGGAAATCCCAAGAGAGGTTGTCAAAAGCTTTAGAGATGTCCAGTTTGAAAAGGATGTTGCCACCTCGATAGGAACGTTAATGTCATGAATCGACTCTTGGGCTAGAAGTATTATCGATATAGCTCTACCTTTAATGAAGGTTTGGTTGGGGAAATAATTTTAGGCTGCAGTGGACTAATTCAATTATCAATTAATTTAGCAATGAGTTTATGAAAGAAGGTGCAAAGCGATAGGTGAAATGCCCCAAGATTGATTATTAATTTTGGGAATGTGAACAATGGAAGTGCTAGAAAATATCTAGGTAAGGGTTGCCATCAAAATAATCAACAACATAACAAGGTCGGACTTAATAATAGGCCAATAGTGTTGAAAGATTGTAGCCTTGGCAGAACGAGAATCAATGTTCATGCTATTGAGAATACTACTAATCTTAGTTTCCGTAGGACGCAAACTGAGCAAGTGGTTGTCATCATTAGTAATCATCGAGGGAATCAAGTGTGTTGGAGAGGGCTTCTAAGGAAGGGTTGTTGTTTAATAAGTTTTAAAATGTTGTATGAATCTTTAATATCATTATTGTTAGAATCCTTAGTTATCATTTTGATTTTTTTAATAGAGTTTAAGGCTTTCTTTTTTTTGAAAAGATTATGGAAATACCTTGTATTTCTATCACCATCGAATATGTTTGCTAGCAACCTTTTAGGTTTCCATATTGATAATTAATCAAGATAATTTAGGTTTATTTTAGGTTTTTTAGGTTTAGGTTTTATTTTTTGGGTTTAAGGTTTAGGTTTTAGTTTAGAGTTTTAGGTTTTTGTTTAGGGTTTAGGTTTAGGTTTAATATTTATGCTTTAGTTTAGTTTAAGGGTTTAGGTTAGTTGGTAAGAGGTTTAGGTTTAGTGTTTTGGGGTTAGGGTTTATGGGTTTAGGGTTAGAGTGGTTTAGGATTTGGGTTTAGGATTTAGGGTTTATTTAAGTTTTTTTTTAATAAGCATAGGTTTAGGTTTATAGTTTATTAGTTATTTACTTTATTTTATTATTTTATTTCATTTTATAATTTAAGTTTACTTATTTTATGTTTATTTATTTTAGTCAGGTTTTATTTTAGTTTATTTTTTTAAGTTTGGGTTTAAGTTTATGCTTATTTTAGTTTAGTTTTAATTTTATTTTTTAGGTTTAGGTTTATATTTTATTTTATGTTTTTGTTTAGTTTATTTAGGTTTTAGGTTTTTAGAGTTTAGGGTTTAGGGTTTTAGGGTTTAAGATTTAGGGTTAGGGTTTTGAATTTATGGTTTAGGATTTAGTGTTTAGGCTTTAGGGTTTAGGGTTTTTATGGACTTAGCCAAATTCTTTCATTCCAAAGCCCAAATTCAATTTATTTTCTCATAAATCAATCATACCTTCAATCATATTTACAAATATAAATAAAATCTACAATCATCAAGCTAAACCAAAATCAAGGTCAAACTTAATTTTGACTTGATGTTCAAATGAACCAAAACCCATTTAAAAATGCCAATGAATTTATGTCAATCCCAAATCCATATATAAACTCAACTAAATCAAACTCAACCCAAATTAAGCCAACTAAGACCAATTGGTCCTAAAAAAGCTAATTTGACCCATTTAAGCAAGTTAAATACCTAAAATTGAACCAAGCCCATAAAACTACCATCATGATTGACACCTTAGTTGATCAATTATCACAAATTGTCAAAAAGTAAACTTGGTCATTTGACCAAGTCAACCCCTAACTCATATGAATCCAAACTAGTCAAATTGCAAAAATCCCTTGAAACTAATGATTCATACCAAATCAAAATCAATATTTGAATGACTTGACCTTCAGAGTCAAACCAAACCCATTTGGCCCTCTTGACCAAGTTGACCCAAATTGACCTAAAGGCCAAATTGATTACAACCAATGGCTCAAGTTCATTCCAAATTAATTGTTGAACTTGACCATAGACCCATTGAACCCAAAGACCTACTTAGCCCAAATTGACCTAAAGGTTCAAGTTGGCCTAAATCAAAATGACATCCAAATTAAAACCAAAATCAATCATCTTCAATTGGTCAACTAAACCCAAACCCAACAAACCAATTTGTGTCAATTGGTCAAATTTATTTTGAATTCAAATGAGCCAAATCATTTAAGCCAAACTAAAAAACCAATGACCAAACATATCATGAACTTGACCTTGGTTTGGTAATTTGACCAATCAATTTGACCTATTCAAATTGACTCAATTGACTTGAAATTTGAACCCACATTTGGCTCATTTTAAATCTACCCAAATCAAATCCAATGAAATGATCATTCTACTTTAGGTCAAGGGCATCACATGAGACAAATCACCCATGTAATTGGTAATTTCCATTCATTGGCCACTTGGTACTCTCCCATGGTCCACCAGGAACTGGGACACTTTAACTTGAGGGGTGGTTGGGTTCATGACCCATGGGAGGTGAAATCCTCACCCTTCCCATTAGAGCATTTAAAACCCATAGGACACTTAAGCAAATTAACAAATTTGGGAATTAAGGTTTGTAAAAGTAATTAGATTAATTAAATTTTAATTACTTGAGCAATTAATTCCAAATTTTGTGGGTTAATTTAATGGGATGACCTCTTCCTCCTATGATTTTCTTGGGATTTATTACTCACTTAATTAGGAAATCTGACTAATCAAACATTAATTACTCTTTTAAGTTAATTAATGATTAATTAATGCCATGAATAATAATAAATTGGTTAATTAAGTTTATTAATCATTATTCAACAGTAAGTGTACTAAGGAAAAGGGCTAGGACCCCTTTCCAAGTTCATTTCACCCTTTTTTAAAAAATTAATTAGATTAAACTAATTAATTAAATCACTTAATCAAATTGAAATCATAATCACATAAGTCCTTAATTAATTAAATTATGGGGTAGATCTTTAGGTGTTTAATAACCTAAAGGAGTTTAATCAAATTATGGTTAGTCCGTGTGGGAAACCATAAAGTAATTAAGTCCCTTAATCTAATTAACTATTAATCATGAGCCAATTGCATTAGGCCCCTTTTATTTCCTAGGATCATTGCAAGTTTATTTTCCATGCATATCATGTTAGCTCATAATTATTTAGTTAATTACTTTAAGGTGACATAAGTAAGGGTAATTAATTCATCTAATTAAAGGTTCAACTTAATTAACACATAAAATCAATTTAATTACATTTCTTTAAATTAAATCTAATCACTAATGTGGGAATGGGTTTAAAATAGCCACTGATGATTCTCTTATCCTCTTTAAATCAAATCAAATCCAAAACTTAATTAATAAAGAAGCTTTGGTTTGCTTTAAATAATCTTATTTGATTTGATTATCCTTAAGAACTAGTTTGGTTGAGTGAATCACATGCTTATATTTGATTGTTCTCTTTCCAATCATAAGTTAAATTTGGTATGTCATTTGAATTCATGCATCCATGTTTTCAAAATCAAGTAAAATAAAATGAATTTTCTTTGTGCATGTGTTGATTTAATTTAATATATGTGAGGCTATTATAACTATTAAATCCAAATGTATTTCTCAAAAGCTTATAAATGAATAATAATATGCGTTATGATGCTAGTTATAAATACATACGAAATGCATGTGCTTATAGCTTAAGTGTATGAATGTTGAGTTTTCTTTCATCCATTCATGTGTTGATGTACTTAATATTGGATGGTAATGGGTACATAATTTGGACATCTTGGGAATATGAGGCTTTAGCTAGCCCCATATTAAATCTAAATTTGTTCTCAGTTAAAAAAATTTAAAGAAAAAAAACCAAAACCATCAACTCTAAACTAAAACACAACCTACTAAAACCTAAACCCAAACCTAAACCCAAATAAAACCTAAACCATAAAACCTAAACCCTAAACCATAAACCCAAACCCTAAACCCTAAATAAACCACTAAAAAAACCTAAACTAAATAAAACATAAAAAAATAAAATAATTATCTAAACATAAATAAAATAATAAATAAAATAAAAGAAAAACCTAAATACTAAACCTATATAAAATAAAATTCAGATAAACCTAAACAACCTAAAAACCAATAAATAAATGAAACTCAGATATTAAGATAAAGAAAACCTAAACTACTAAAAATTAAAATAAACCTAAAAATAAAACCTAAATAAAATAAAACTAATGTAAATAAATTAAACTTAATAAAATCTAAATAAAACTAGGCTAAAAATAATAAATAAAACTAAAAAATAAACTAAAATACTGAGCTAAGCAGCCACTAATAAATAAATCCTACTAGCTTTAAGACCCTAATAAACCAAATCTAAAAAACCACTACTCCCTCCAGAGCCCTAAACCTCCCTCTACTAATCTCTAAAGCACAAATCCTACTAAACTAAACCTAAAATAAATATAAAAAACCAAAATTAAAATGAACTAAGCTAACCTACCTACCAAACTAAAAAAATCAATAAATAACTACTAAATAAAATAAACCTAAATTAAAACAAAATAAAACCTAAAATAACTAAAATAAAAAAATAAAATAAAACTAAACCTAAAATAAAATAAAATAAAATAAATTAAAACTAAATAAACCTAAACTTAAATAATAAACCTTAAAATAACCAAAATAAATAATAAATAAACTAAACTCAAAAATAAACTAAAATATATAAATACTTCATCTAAACTAATATATAAACCTATCAAAATAAATAACTACTAAACCTAAACTAAATAAAATGGTTTAAATATAAATAGAACTAACTAAATATAAACCTAATACCTAAATAAACTACTAAAAAAAGATAAAAGAACTTTACCTCAAATAAAATATCTACATAAAATAAATAATACTAAATTAAAAAAATACCTAAAATGACCTAAGAATATAAAATAAAAAACTAATAAATACTTAAAATAAAAACTAAATAAAATAAAGACACTATCAAAAAATAAAATAGCTAACATAATTATAAACTATGGTTTTATTTTTTGAAAAATAAAATAAACTGACCTAAACCTAACTAACTAGCCCTCTTTACCACTACCCTAACTACCATACCACTACTTACACTATAAACTGAGCCTAAATAACAAAAGACTAATAAAACTCTAAACTCCAAACCACTGGTGAGACTCTTAACTGACTATGAAAAACTGGGTTCTCCTAAACTGCTCCAAAAACTGGCAGTGATAAAGGCACTAGGCCCT
The DNA here is from genome assembly GCA_021442155.1 of Cymbidium sinense. Taxonomy (NCBI): domain Eukaryota; kingdom Viridiplantae; phylum Streptophyta; class Magnoliopsida; order Asparagales; family Orchidaceae; genus Cymbidium; species Cymbidium sinense. The sequence goes on from JAKCPB010001887.1 coordinate 42,647, forward strand.
GGAAATACTAACCTGACCAACCCTGGCCTTGACAGCTAAACTTTAAGGCCACAGACCTGAGCTTATCCTGAAAAAGAGCTAAACCACTGAGCCCTGATCTAGGCCTAAATAAGGCTAAACTAAATGGGCTTTAGGCCTCTTACTAAGATAAAGGACAAAATAGATAAAACTAAACTAGATAAATAAAATAAAATAAAAAACTAAAGATAAAAATAAATATATACTAAAGATAAAATAATGTAATTAAAAGATAAACTATAAATATGAACTAAATAATATAAAATAAATAAAACTAAATAAACCTAAATAAAAATATAAATAAAATACTCCAAACTAAAATCTTAAAATATAAAATATATAAAAAAATAAAATAAAAACTAAAATAAACTAAACTAAAATAAATAAAAGATAAAACTAAAAGCTAAACCTACCCTAAAATAAAATAAAATAAAAATAAATCCTAAACTAAATAAAACCTAAAATAAAAAAATAAAACCAAAATAAAATAAAACTAAACCTAAACTTAAAATAAAAAAACTTACTTAAAAATAAATTAAAATAAAATAAACTAAACTAAAACATAAACCTAAACTAAACCAAAATAAAAACTAAAATAAACTAAACTAAAATAAATACCTAAATAATAAACTAAACTAAAAAATAAAATAAAATAAAATAAAATAATATAAAATAAAATAAACCTAAATCTACCCGGTTTGTTAATTAAAAAAATAAACCCCTAAATCTTAAATCATAAATCATAAACCACAAAATAATCAAAACTAGACCAAAAAACCTAAAAATAAAATAAAACTACTAAATAAACTAAAGACACTAAAAAAAAATAAAGATAAAAAACAAAACTAAAATAAATAAACATAAAATAAATGAATAAATTAAATAAACATAAATAAAATATAAAATAAGCTAAATAAAAAATAAACTAAAATGAAAATGTTGAATATGTTTCTTTTAAAAAATCAAAACCACCAACTAATGCATGCCTAAAGCTCTTAGGCCTAGCCTAAATCCTAACCACAAACCCTGACCCACTCTGAGCCTGACCACAAACTGAGCCTGACCTTAGGCCTAAATCTGACCCTGGGCCTACTAAATCCTAAACCTCAGGGCCTTAAACCACTAACCATACTTGACCATGATCCTAAAGCCTGAATAAAACCTGAGCTACTAAATAACCTAAACTATTATAAATCTAAACCATAAAATGAAATACATGATTAAACTTTAACCTAAACTAAAGATAGATAAACTAAACTAATTAATTAAAACCTAATAATCTTAAAATTTAAAGCACAAATAAAATAAACCTATTAAAATAAAATACCTAATAAAAATAAATAAATAACTAAACTACCACAAAATAAAACCAAAGTAAATAAAATAAACTTAAACCTAAAGTTAAACCTAAATAAAATAAAATGAAATAAACCTAAACTTAAAAAATAACTAAACTTAATCCCACCAGATAAATAAAATGAAATAAACTAAAATACCCTAAACCTAAACTAAAATAAACCTAAAAATACATATAAAAAAAAATCTAACCTAAACTTAAAAAAATAAAATATAAAATAAAAAATAACCTCAAAATAAAAATAAAACTAAAAAATAACAAAATAAAATAAATTAAAAATAAACATAAATTTAGCATAAAGCTAAAACTAAAATAAAACCTAAGCTAAAATAACTAAATCTAATAAAATAAACTAAAATAAAATAAATAAACTAAAAAAATAAATAAAAAAAAAATAAAATAAACCTAAATAATGGTTTATTTATTTAAAAAAACTAAAAACCCCACCCTAAATTAAAAAACCCAAACCTAAACTACCAACTAAAACCCTCCCCAAATCCATAACTCTAAGACCTAACCTAAATCTAAACCTAAAAAAAAACTGAGCAAAATAAATTAAATCTAAAACAAATCAATAAATGTAAATAAATAAAAAATAAAATACCTAAACTAAAACTAAACTACCTAAATACCTAAAAATAAAATATAAAAAAAAACTAAAAAAAAACTAAACTAAATAAATAAAACACAAAATAATTAACTAACAAAATAAAATAATAAAATAAACATAAATAAATAAAACCAAATAAATAACAAAAAATAAATAAATAAATGAAGGAAGGTTGAATAGTTGTTCTCTTTAAAATCAAAACCTAAACTAATAAGCCTTAAACTGGCTGACCTAAACCCTAAAATCCAAATGCTAAAAAACTATAAAACCTAAATCCTAAACCTAACCATCACTCATAAACCCTAAACTTAAAATCTTAAATGAACCACAAAACTAAACCTAAGAAATAAAACTAAACCTAAACTAAATAAAATCTAAAATAAAATAAATAAATAAAATCTAAACCAAAATATAACATAAATTAAAACCTAAGCAAATAAAAATAAAAAAATTAAACTAAATTAAAATTAATAAAACCTAAAATAATCTAAAATATAAAAAAACACAAATAAAATTAAACTAAAATAAAAATAAATAAAATAAACTAAAATAAGTAAAATGACGATTAAATAAAAAACTAAACCTAAAAAGCTAAAATAAAACCTAAACTAAAATAAAAAAATAACCTAAAACTTAAAACCTAAACCTAAAATAAAAAAAATAACAAACTAAATAAACTAAATAATAAAACCAAACTAAACAAAAAGATAAAAACCTAAACACAAACTTAATAAATGAAATAAACTAAAATAAATCTAAAAAAAATAAAACATAAAATAAACCTAAAAGAAATTTGAATAAACCAAAATAAAATGAAAAAATAAACCTAAATAAAAAATAAACCTATTTAAAATAAAATAAAATAAAACTAAACTAAAATAAACCTAAATAAAATAAAACATAAAATACTACAAAATAAAATAAACTAAAAATATAATAAATAAAAAAATAAAATTAAAAATAAAATAACTAAAATAAATAAAAATATAAATAAACCTAAACCACTAGTTTATTTAATTTAAAATAACTAAACCCAAAATTAACCATCCTACCACAAACCACAAACCTAAACCCTCACAAATACTTAAACACTAGACCTAAGCCCTAAACCCAACCCTAATACTCCTAACCCTAAACTTTAAATACCTAAAACCTAAATCTAATAAATTAAATCTAAAATAAAATAATAAAAAATTTAAACTATAAAATAAAAGATAAAATAGAGCTATAAACCTAAACTGATAAAATAAAATAAAAGAAAAAAAATAAATAAAAAAACTAAACTAAATAAATAAAATAAACCTAAAAATAACAATAAAATAAAAAAATCTAAACTTAAAATAAATGATAAAATAAAATAAAATAAAATAAATGAAAATTGATCTAAAAAATAAACCTAAAATAAATACATAAACCTAAAAACTAAACCTAATACGTTTGTAGTTTAAAAATAAATAAATAAATTAAAAAATAATAAATCCTCTCTGACCCTGACCTACTTGTCCTGAGCCCTCCACTTTCCACTCCTGGGCCTGATTCCACAGGCCACTCATAAACCTAAAATCTAAACTAAATTAAACATAAAATAAAATCAATAAAATAAAACCTAAAATAAAATAAAATAAATAATTAAAACCTATTAAGATAAACTAAACCTATAAAATAAAATATTAAATTAAATAAATATAATATAAATAATAAAAAAAATATAAACTTAGATAAACCTAAAATAAAATAAACTAAACTTAAAATTAACATAAAATACCTAAATAAAATAAACCTATAAAAATAAACCTAAAAGATAAATAAAATAATTTAATCTAAAGCTATAAAAAACTTAAAAATAAAAATAATAAATAAAACTATTAACCTAAACCTGGTTCAGATTTTAAAATAAAATATAATATTTAAGAAACTAAACCTAAAACTCACCTTACAACTCTGACCACAAACCCCAGGCACTGAGACAGGCCACAACTGATGACCCAAAATCAAAACCCACTAACCAAACCATAATCCTAACAAATCTGACTAAACCCTAAATAGGCCACTAAACCATAAATGCTTAAAACTTAAACTAAATTAAATAAAATAAATAAATAAAATAAATAAAACTAAACTAAATAAAATAAAAAATTAAAAAATAAAATAAAACCCAAACCTAAACAAAAATTAAAATAAAAAAATGAGACTAAAAAAATAAATAATAAATAATAAACTAAATAAAATAAAATAACCCTAAAATAAAAAACCTAAATAAAATAAATACATAAAAAATAAAATAAAACTAAACTAAACTAAAAATACCATAAAAAATAAAATAAAAATAAAATAAGCATAAATAAAACAAAGCCTAAAACTAAACTAAATAAAATAAAATAAACTAAAATAAACCAAAACTAATCTAAAAAATAAAACCTAAAATAAATAAAATAAAAAACCTAAAAAAAAAATAAAATAAAAAACCTAAAACTAAAAATAAAATAAATACCTAAAATTTAATAACAAATTAAAATAATATAAACTACTATCTAATATATAAAATAAAACCACTAAAATAAATAACTATTGAACTAAATTAAAATAAATAAAATAAATACTAAAAAAATAAAATAAACTATATACTAAAACTGTTTAAGATTTAAAAAATCTAGGCCACTACCATACACTAAAACTAGATGAATAAATCTAGCCACAACCCTAAAATAACCCACTGAACTAGGCCCTCCCTAAAAATCCTCATCCTGGGCCCTGATCCTATAAATAATAAATAAATAAACCCCCCCTACCCTGGGCCATATAAAATCTAAACCTCTCCACTGAGCCCTAAAGGCTGAGTAAATACAAACTGGGCCTGGGCCCTAAACTGGCCTCCTCCACCTAACCCTAAACTAATAAACCAAAATAAAGATAAAGATAAATGACAAAATGAGGCACAACATACCTAAGATAAAATAAACTAAATAATAAATAAATAAAATCTATTTATAAATAAACTACATGAGTTAAGATAAAGATAAAATACTAAATAATAAAAAATAAATAATAATTAAAACTTATTTTAGAAAGAAACCTGACTCTAGGATCCTAAACTAAATCATGACCCTAACCTAACTACACCCTACTCACTACCACTAGCCACAAATCATAAATAAAATAAAAAAATAGGCCACAAACACTCACTAAACAAACTAGCCATCCTATTCCTTGCACTCCCCACCTAAACTTCTACACCTGACTGACCTACTAAATAATAAAAATAATAAATAAAAAACTTAAACTGATAAAATGATAAATATAAATAAACTAAACCTAAACCTAAATATTTAAAGATAAAACTAATAATAAATAAACTTAAATATTAAATAAAATAAAAAATAAACCTAAAAAATATAAATGTAATAAATAAATTAAAAAAATAAAAAGATAAATAAAACTACTAAACCTAAATAAACCTATAAATAAAATCCACCTAAACTTAAATAAACTAACCAAATATAAAATACTATTACTAAACCTAAACTAAATACCTTATAAATAAAACTTACTACTAATTAAACCTAAACTTCTAAATAAAAATAAAAATAATAAATACTAATAAACTCTAAACTAAATAAACCTACTAAAGATAAATACAAAATAAATTAAAATTAAATAAAATAAGCCTATAAATAAAATAAGATAAATAAATAAATAAACTATAACCTACCTATTATTTAAAAAAATCATAAACCAAATCTAAACCATAATAAAAACTAACCTAACCCTATAAAACATTAAACTTAAAACCCTGCAATAACCTAAAGCCTAAAAGATAAATGAGCCTAACCCTAAACTAGAAAAAACTAAACCTAAAATCAAACCACAAACTGACCTAAAAATAATCATAAAATGATTTGATCACCTAGAAGCTAATCCATAGACGGTTCTGTTACTAAGTTTTAAAGTGCTCATTTTTTATCTATGTCATCACTTATGTCTTAGAAAACTTCGATGTTACTTGATTGATGAAATAAAAAGAAAAAAATGTTGAATAAGTTTGTTCTCTAAAAAAAAAAACCTAAACCTAAAATGTAAAAATGTTGCTAAAACACAAAAGCTAAAACCTAAACCCTAAAACCTTAAACCTAAACCCTAAACCCACAAACCAAACCCAAAGAACCCTAAACCTAAATTTAAATTAACTAAATAAATTAAAAAATAAACTTATACACAAACTTAATAAACTAAACATAGAATAAACCACTAATGGAAACCTTGATGGCATCACCATTAATAGGCTTTTTTAATCTATAACTTAGTCTTAGAGAACTTGGTGTTTTAGGTTAATGAAATCAAAAAAAGAAGAAATGTTGAATATAAAATTGTTCTCTAAAAAAAAAACCAAAACATAATGACTAAACCCTAACTATAATGTAATAAATAAATAAATATAAAACCCTGGTAAAAGCCTAAACTACCATGAGCCAATCCTTGCTTGGGCTACCCTAGGCCCTGGGCCCTGATCACCTCACTGATACCTGCCCTCTTAATCCTGAGCTCTCTCACATATCATAAATATGGGCAGGCAGGCTCACCTATCCTCTGACTTAAACTAAGCCCAAACTATATATAAACTAAGAAATCTACTAAAAGATACCGACCACTATAAACTTTGCTTGATAAAGGTGGCCACCTATGAGCCCTAAAATGGGCCTAAAGGCACTGACCTGACAATACTGGCCACTGACTAAAAGGCCACTGAGCTGAAGGACTTAGGCTGATACCTATGGTTTCTGGGCCCTAGGCCCTAGAACTCTATCCTGGGCCCTAGGCCCATGGCCACTAGAGGCCACTGAGCTACCCTTGATCAAAACCACTATACCCTAGACTCTGGGCCCTTACTGGGCCCTGGGCTAACCTGGGCCCTGAGACCTCTACCCAACCACTGAGAGCCATGAAAAGATAAGATCTAACCACAATGACCTAATGACCTAATGAAATAAACTAACATACCCTAACTGATATAAAAAAAATAATAAATATAAATAAAAGAAATATAAAATATAAATAACTAATAAAATAAAATAAAATAACCTAAACTTTAAAATAAACCTATAAACCTAAATATAAATAAAATAAAATAAACTAAAATAAGATAAAATAAAAATAAAATAAATAACTAATAAAATAAAATAAAACTAATAAAATAAAAATAAAACTAAATAAAATAAAATAAAATAAAATAAACCTATAAAATAAATAAACTAAAATATAAAAACCTAAACTAAATAATATATAACTAAATAAAATAAAATCAATAAAATAAACCAAACTAAAAAAAAAAATAAAATAAATAAAAATAAACCAAACTAAACCTAAATAAATAAAATAAAAAAACTAAAAAATAAAAATATAAAACAAAAAAAATAAACTACTAAAATAAATTAAAACCTAAAATAAACTAAATAAAAGAAAAAAATATAAATATAAAATAAAATAACTAAAATAAAAAAAATAAACTAAAATATTTTGTAAATAAGAAAAATAAACACAAACTCTAATAAAATAACTTTAAATAAAACCTAGGCACACACTGACACTAGGCCTACACTACCCACAAACCCTAAACTAGGCCACTGAGCCCTAATCAAATCCTAACCCTAATATAACCACAAGAAGCATGGCAAAACCACAAAACTGACCCTATGACCACAAACCCCAACTGAGCCTAAACCCACAACCCAAACAAACTAAAAGTAACTAATAAATTTAAAAATAAAAACCATAAAACTAAACCTACCACAAATGTGTAAACCAGGCAACATCACCATCAAGATTTAGATTGATGGAGGTGAAAGGTGGAGGTGGCGGATTATTAGTGGTGGTGGGATCTGAGGTGCTGGTGGATATGTAGGTGGTGGTGACTAGTGGTGGTTATGGAGGCAGGAAAACAGCAATCTAAAATGGTGGTTCTCATGGAAACTAAGCGAGATGGATGAGCTTATGGAACTATAGCTTTGGCTCTATGTGTGCTCAATCTATCATCACTTATGTCTTAGAAAATGTTACTTGGTTGATAAAATCAAGAAGAAATATTGAATCTAAATTTGTTCTTTGTAAAATAAACTAAAACCCCAAAATAAACTAAAATAAACCTAAAACAAAAACCTAACCATAAACCCCAAACTAAAATAAAATTGAAATAAAACCTAAACCCTAAAACCTAAAGAAACCCAAACTAAACCCTAAACTAGATAAAATAAAATAGACCACTAAACAAATAAAACTATTAAAAAGGTGGATAAGATGGTTCATTTTCATAGTGTAGATTCTCATGCTAAAATGATATTTATCAGCATGATAGTCTGGCTTTGGCCAAGGAATGGCTTTTAGGTTTGTAGTAAAGGCTCAAATAAAATGGCTATAAAGTATGACTATGACCTCCAGAGTAGCTCATGTAATAGCTAAAGATACTTGTAATAAGAAGCTGAGCCTTCTCTAAACATTCTGAAAAACTTTAAAGACAAATTCTAAACTACAGGCAAAGGGTTTGCTCTAGTGATGATTCTCTCATCCTAAGAACTTTGGAGATCTATTCATTGGCTTATCTAAATAGACCAAGACTTAGAAGACTCTAGAAATAATGAGAAAAATCTTGTAATCTCAATAAAACTAATAAAAAAAAATAATAAACCATAAACCATAAAAATAAAAATAAACAAACTAAATAAAACCCCAAATAAAATAAATAAAAAAAACTAAAATAAATAAAAAATAAAATAATAAAACTAAATTAACCAAACTACCTAAACTAAACCTAAAAAAGATAAAAATAAACTAAATACTAAATAAAAAATAAATAAAATAAAATAAAATAAATAAACTTATAAAAAATACCTAAATAATAAATAAAATAAAACCCTAAATAAAAACTAAACTAAGATAAAACCAAAATAATAAACATAAAATATAAAATAAAACTAATAAAATAAATAAATAAAATGGAAAAACAAAACTGGACTAATAAGATAAAATCAAAATGCTAACTACTAAAAGAAAAAACCTAAAGAGTAAAATAAACTTAAAATAAAAAATAATAAATAAAACTAACTAACCAAAAGAATAAAATAACAAAAATAAAATAAAAATACTAAATAAAAAATAAACCCAAAATAAATATAAAACAAAGATAAAATAAAATAAATAAACTAAATAAAAAATAATACTAAAATAAAAGATAAAATAAAATAAACTAAAATAAATAAATAAATAAATAAATGAATAAAATGGTTTGCTTATTTAAATAAAATAATAAAATAAATAAAAAGATAACTGAGCCTGAGCCCTAACCTGACCTTAAAACTGAGCCCTAAAACCACTGGGCCAAACCTAACTAGACCCTAAACTAACTAATCTAAAAACCTAAAAACCAATAACTAAATAACTTAAAAATAAAATAAATGAAAAGAAACATACCTATAAAATAAATAAAATAAACTAAACTATAAAAAATAAAATAAATAAAATAAAATAAAAACTAAAATAAAATATAAATAAATAAATAAACTATAAAATAAAATAAACAAAAAATAAAACCTAAATAAAATAAACTAATGTATAAAATAAGAAAACTAAAATAATTAAAATAAATGAGCTAAAAAAATATAAACCTAAAAATAAATAAATAAATAAAACCCTAAGTAAAAAAAAATAAAATAAAAAAATAAATACCTAAACTAAACTAAAATATAAACTAATAAACTACACTTATAAAATAAATAAAATAAAATAAATAAATAAACCTAAAAACTAAAAAATAAAATAAAATAATATAAAACATGCTAAATAAAATAAAATAAACCTAAAACTAAAAGATAAAATAAATAAACTAAATACATAGCTAGACTAATAACTAAAACTAAACTCTAGATAAAAGATAAACTTAAAAGATAAATGGACTAAATAATTAATGATGCCCTGGTTTGCTTGATTTAAAAGATCATCTACCCTGGGCCCAGAGCCACAGGCCCTGATACAATCTGAGCCCTGAGCCACAGAGTGGGCCACTGAGCCCTGGGCCTGGGCCCTGAGCCCTGAGGCCTAACCCTGGGCCAGGCCCTGAGTCCTGGGCTGGGCCTGACCACTGATACTAGGCCTGGGCTAGGCTGACACCTGGCCACTGAGCACTGCACCACCTGAGCCTGATCAAAATGAGAGATCTGGCTTAGCCACACACTGAGACCCTAGGCCACTGAGCCAAAGACCCTGGGCCCTGATCCTAAAGGCCAAAGCTGATAAAAGATAAAAAGATAATAAATAACCCCACTAAATAAGAATACCTAAAACTGGCTCAGATTAGATAAAAATAAATAAATAAAGATAGATAAACTTAAACTAGGCTAAAAGATAAAATAATAAAATAAACTTAAAATAATAAAACTAAAAGATAAATATAAAATAAAATAAATAATAAAAAAAAACCCTAAAATAAAATAAAAATAAAATAAAAACTAAACTAAAATAATAAATAAATAAATAAAACAAGCTAAAAAATACTAGTAAAATAAAGATAAAATAAATAAAATAAATAAAACTAACTAAAATAAGAAAAATAAACCTAAAAAAAAACCTAAAACCAAAAAAAATAATAAACTAAACCTAAACTAAAATAAAATAAACTAAAATAAAATAAAATAAACTCAACTAAAGATATATGAGCTAAAATAAATAAAATAAAGATAAAATATAAACCAAATAAAAAAAATTAAATAAAATAAAATAAACCTAAATAAATAAAATAAAATAAAACTCACATGGATAAATAAAAATAAACTAAAATAAAAACTGTGTTCCTTGATTTTTTTTTAAAACCATAAATCTAAACTAAACCCTAAATACACCTCTAACCTGAGGCCTAAACTGACCTAAACTAGACCCACAAAACCCTACTACCCCCAAGCCACTAACCCTAACTGAACCACACTACACTAGGCCACAAACCCCACCACTAACCAGAACCTAGCCCTAAACCCTACCCTACCCTACTACTGGCCTAAACCTGGAATGGTAGGAACTGGAATCAAATAGATTCATTAGGTGAGAGGTTATGTGGTAGGTTATGAGGTGGAGTGTATGGGAGGTGGTATGTGGTGAGAGGAGAGATGGAGGCTGACCATGGTGGTGGCGAGGGAGATCGGGGATATGATGGCAAATCACTACTCGAGAGGTGGGGGTGGTTAGATGGGAGAAAGACTAAGAATGGCGATCGATCTGCTACTTATGGAAATTGTGTCTCTAAAGAGATGGTTCAACTTATCTAGGGTTTTGATTTACTACTCATTTTTTACATATGTCATCGCTTGTGTCTTAGTAAACATGGGGTGCTATTGGATTAATGAAATAAAAAAAATGTTGAATCAAAATTTATTCTCTGTTAAATAAAAAATTGTAAATCATAAACCCTAAACCCTAAACTAAAAACCCTAAACCAAAACCCTAAAACCACAAATACCCAAAATAAAACCTAAACCCAAACCTACAAATCCTAAAACCTAAACCCTAAACCCTAAACCACAACCTAAACCTAAACCTTAAATCTAAAAACCACAAACCCTAAAACCTATAACCTAAACCCCAAACCCTAAACCCTAAACTAACCCTAAACCTTTAAACAACTAAACTTTGAATAAAGATGTCATTGGGGTATATCTAAAGATTTATTCATAACATAGTTATGGTAGCTAAAGAAAATGTTATTAGACTTTCCCTTGACTATTAAAGATTTTGATACCTAAACCTAACAAATATTATATACCATATATTATAGTATAATGTAGCATCATATTTTAAGCATGTAGTGATGTGTTTTTTGGATGTTATAAGATGTTTTGAAATGTTTTTAGTATATTATGGTAGTATGCTATAGTTACATAAATATAAATCATAAAATATTGATTTAATAAATTAGATAATGTTGTTAAATTTGAATTGGGAATTAGGTTGTATTACCAAAGGTGTGGTATGCACTTGTAGTCTAGAAAGTAAGATTTTATGTTCAAAATAAATATTATACATTGTAGCATAGTGTAGCATCATATAAATCATAATATATTTAAATTCTTTTAATATTTTACAATCATGCGGTCATACTAGCATTATTTATAAAAATGTTGATTTAGACTTTAAAATGGTGGAATTTTTCCAAATTCATAATAGGTAGAGCATGGCATCATAATACAATTTAAAATATAAGTTAAATATAGTTTTTTTTAATTTTATGATTTTTATCTCAAGCAATCCCGTGATGTGATATATATAATATAATATATAATATGTTATAGTGTATTATAATATAGGATGCCATAACATAGTGTAGCATCATGCATTATAGCATACTATTGTGTATTTACTACTTGTTTAATTTAGTTTGATATATGATGTAGTAGAGTTTGTACTGGTATAATTCATAAAATACTAATTTATAGGTTAAGATGATGGGATTTGGCCAAATTTAAGGTAAGCTTTAGGAACATCATTGTTGGTGTGCTATGGTGTGTCATTTAATCAAAAGAATGGAATTTTGCATCCAAAATAAATATTCATTTTCAACCAAATTTTATAAATTTTTTTGCTTAAAGAGATTCATTTTAGGTGTAATGTAAGATAATATATTATATGAAATCATATTAAAATATAATGTACATAACAATATAACTTCACATATATATATGAATGTGGTGTGTGTTACTAAATGTTATTGTACAATTTAGTTTGTTTTACTTTTGTTATAATACATTGGGTCAAAACTCACAAAATGTTAATTTGAAGGTTGAGATGGAAGAATTTGGCCAAATTCACACACCAAAAAGCAACACAATTATGCTATTTTGTACCATTTATAATAGAAAATAAATAATTTTACATCAAAATGAACATTATTCATATTTTGAGAAAATTTTATTATTTGTTATTTTTTATATGATTCTAATGAGGTGTAATGTTAGACATATAATATATTATAGAAAATTATAATATAACATAATATATTATAATATAACATCATATATTATAATATAATATAGTGTGTTAATTTATATAATATGTTTAGCATGATATTGTATATAGTTTGAGCTTACACCATCACAAATCATAAAATGTTGATTACAATGTTAAGATGATGTAATTTGAAGGAATACATTGTTAGGCTTTTGGTTTGTATTAAAGGTGTGCATAAGAGAAGAAATAAGATTTGATGAGAATTCCATGTCAAGGACATGGAGGGAGGTATGGGATCACACATGCATTGGACATGACATGTGAGGGTTATGTTGAGGGCATAGAAGAAGAAAATCTGTTGGGATAAGGTTTGAATTTGATTTGATTATATGATTTGGAAAGAAGATCCATTAGGGATAAGAATCTATAATCCATGGATTAAGATGAATTGACTTTAATTTGTTTTAATTGATGTGGAGGCATCTACTAGAATATGGGCTCGAGTCTGGGATCCTGATATGAACCTTCTTGGGGAACCAAGTTGAGCTATAGATTTGAGTTTGATTTCATGGGGAATTAGTTTTAGAATAAAATTGTTTCTATTTGATATGATTTTGGGCTCCTAGGAGAAGGTTTGATTTAACTCACTTGGAAAATCATGGTTTTAATTTTTGAGTTAATGTATGGACCTGTTGTGTATATGAAGAAGGGCTATATAGGACCTACCTAGGTTTACAAATCTAAAGGGATAGTCTACCAGGGTGGAGCCAACCTAAGGGGTTTTTTTTGAGGTGCATTGAGCTAGGAAGAAGGCACTTACATCTTCAAAGTGAAATAGTATTGGGGTGACTATTGGATGCACAAAAATTGAACCTGACCTAGGGAGACTATTAAGTGAATGTCGTTGGGGACTTATGACAACTCAAAAGTAGTTAGGATTAATTTTATCTTAATTTCATGTGATTTAGTATTATTTGTTTGGTTTAGTTTGATTTCAAATTGAGGGCATATCACTGGGGATGTGAGCTCATCAAATTTGATAGATTTAATTTATGGATCATGTTGGTGCGATGGACCCACGAGAAGAAGTCAGACTTATCATCTCAGATTTACAAATCAAAGGGATAGTCTCTATGGTGAGCTAGCCAACCTAAGGGGTGTTTTGATTGCAACTATATAAGGTAGACTTACATCTTTAAAATAGGGAACAACCATGGTGACTTGTTGATAGCACAATAAATAGCGACTTGAAACTCTTGAGTGAATGTGGGGACTTATATCAACTCAAGAGTAATCAAGAGATTCTATGGGTTTTCTGACACTACCCTAAAGATAGGATGTCTTGGGAAAAGGTTTAGGGATGTCCTTCTAATCCACAAGTGAATATATATTTTGTTTATATGTTTATATGGACCTTATTTATGTGTGAGGGATCACACTAAAAGGGGCTATGTCAGCCTTGACTTCTCTCAAATTTACTAGACCAAGGGAGAATCTGCACATCCATAAGATGGATTCTTCAACCACAGGGGTGATTATAAGGAAAGGGGAACTATCCAATGATAGTAATCTAGGTAGTGTCTAAATGGGGTCAGAAAGGATGTGATCCAAATATAGTGCCCACAAGGGAGGTGCTTCTAGGGGCGTTATCGAGGGAAAAGAAAGCTTATAGTCTAATGGCCAACTCAAGGAGAAAGCATAGTAGATCTTCCATGAGTGGTGTATCTAAGGTATGAGAACCAACCAACTTGGTTGTATTTATTAGCATGAGTGGTGTATCCGGTGCATAGTGAGAACCAACCAACCTAAGGTGCCATGGGTGTGCAATGATCAATCTGGAAAGAGAGCGTGTAGCTTACAACTTTCCAAGCGAGCGAACATCGGGATAGTCTTTCTTTGGGTGATACTATTTAACCTAGAGCGACTACTAAGTGGGGAGCCGGAAAAAGACCCACACTTGAAGCAGTCAGGAGGGAAGGAGCTGCTATGGGACTTATCTTAAACTTAAATATACTTGACCTAATTGATGAAGGCTAATCCAAGAAGAAAGTGTAGACTCACATCCTCTTAAATGAAGCCAACATGAGGTAGCTTCGCATAATAAAAACTAAAACAGGCTCGTTGATGTGGCCAATGGAAGGAAAGCATAGTGACTTACATCCTCAAAGCAATAAGACCGGTGACACACTAGAGGGTAGCATCGGCTGACCTGAAGCGACTCTTGAGTGAGTGTTATTGGGGTGTTATCTCAACTGAGTAGAGATATGTGTTTATTTTATATGTTTGTGTGTAGTTTTTTATTTGTGTTGTGTCGATGAAGGATAGGATCTTTCGAGTTACACCTACACTAAAACATCATGGCGATTCACAAATAAGAATACTTTCAACATGGAAAGATTGAATTCAAAATGGAATTTTCATTGATGATAATTATTTTTTAAACATGATTTATAATATTTCTTTAAGTAGATCCCATTGATTGGAAGCATTGGGCACTCTCCCTTATGATTAATAATCGATAAGATCCTCCTTGTAGGGCTTCTCTATGAAAAAGGGCCTTCCCAAGTGGGTTCAAACTTGCCTCCCATCTTATGATGGCAATAATCAATCTCCTTAGAACTAAAATAAGTTCTCCTACTTGAAAATCTCTAGGATGGACCAACTTATTGTGAGCTTGAATAATTTTAGCTTTGTACAACTTCGAGGTTTTAGCATGCCCACATCTCCTCAACCTTGATCTCTTCTAACAACAACTTGGTGTTCTGCTCTATTGTGATCTTGTTACCCACAGCTATCCTTAGTGATGGGAGTTGGACTTCTAATGGAAGAATAGGACATACACTAAGAGAAAGAAGTAGGCGAGTTGGAGTTCTATGTGGTGGGTGGCCCATAAGGCTTTTAACTAATTGATGCCACTATCACTTGTTGTTCTCAGTGTCTTCTTCAATATTTGGATAAGAGTTTTATTGAAGGCTTCGCTATTTTACCCTCAGTAGTTGATGGTAGAATATCCAATCTATGTTGACTCTAAAAGTTGTTGATCTCGGTGCTCTTGAATGTATTATCAAATATAATTTATCAAGGCACTAAACCTATGTATGGTTCTAAAAATTTAAAAGAACATGTGAGTTTGACCTCTTTGAGCAAAATCATCTTACATTTGGAAAAGTAGTTGGTAAAATGTGAATGATGACCCTTAAAAATTAATCAATATATCAATCCCAATATGTAATAATGGTAATCTTGTGGCTTATCTTCATCTTGAAATATATCTTGATCTTGGTCATCGATCTTTGGCTCCAAATAATACACACCTCAAAGATCATTCATTGAAGACACCATCCAGAGAAGAGATCTCACACTTCATCGATGGGCTTGGGACTTCTCTTGAGGTAGTTTTCCTTTATTTAGGTAATCCATGAATGGTTGCCTCAATCTAACTCCTTGTCCTTCTTGGAATGAACCTCCCCTTCAAGAGAGTACTTTTTGATGAGTTCAATATCAATAAGGGATAAGACTTGTCTATTTTGGACCTTTATTGATATGGACTCATCCTTGGACATGCCAACTCTTTGGCAAGCTTGGCTAAAGCATACACTATGGTGTTCTCTCCTCGAGGAATCTTATAAATGGTAACCTCTAGATTTGGGACTAACTCCATGGTGTACTTATGGTAGTGATGGAGCTTAACCTAAAGACCCAATGATTTGGTTGATAACTAGTTAGAATCCTCAAGATGTTGATGTTGGATGCTTAATGACTAACTCAGGCCGATTCGAGCCTCATATTGGCTTCATTGTTGGTGCAGGATTGGATAGATGATATGAGAATCTCATCACATGTTAGAGTTAAGAACTATTCTACCTCGACTTTATGGAATAGTAGATTATGGTTCTTCTCCTCTTTGAGAGAAGCGCACCATCAAAGTACATCTCCCAAGTGAATGCTAGTATCCCTAAGTTCATGATTTATTCATCGGAGATCATCAAGTGGAGAGTCGAGAGGAAGTGGGTGTCTTTACAAAATTTGTTAGCTATCCTTTCCTTTGTATAGAGGGTTATAAAGGTAATGTCAACTATGAAAGGATCATGGGTCATTATATCGTCGGATATGGTCATGTGTGTCATGTATAGTGGATTGATCAGAGATTAAGTTTACTTTATGAGGAAGCATAGTGTGTAGCTTTGAGATGTAAAGATTAAAGCTAGGCAATGCTTCTTAATGGGTGGATAATTAGCCTCATAAGGGATTAGATGACGACTGAGGTAATGGAGTGCATTTTCCATCCCTTCATCATTGGCTTAGGCACAAAGCACCAAAGGAGTCACCTAACGTAATAATGTAAAGTATGAGCTTACGGGATAGAGGAATTGCTAGACATCATCGGTAATGCTTGATGTCTTTGAAGGCATGCTCACACTTATCATCCACTTGAACTTGGTGTCCTTTTGACAAGTCGAGAATGGTTGACATCTTCGATAGGTTGGATATAAAGCATCTTAGATATGAACTACCCTTGGAATGATCTCGAGTTGAGTTAAACTTTTAGGGGTGGCATTTCTAATATCATGATGTTCTGATTGATTTTGATTCCCTGGTTTGAATAATAAACCCAAGGAATTTCCACGAAGCTACTCTAATTCACTTGAGGTTCATTTTGAGGTTAAATTATCTTAACTATTTGAAAACTACTCTCAAGTCAAAGAGATGGTCTTCCTTTTCTCTACTTTTGATGATCCACATGATGATGAATGAGTTCATGAATTTGAGTCATAGCCCTATGTAGCAACATTTTTTAAGGCTGAAAGGCATGACCTTATAGCAATAGATTGATCGAGGTTTAAAAGCGTGTTTCTTTCATCTTGAGAACCATCTTTATTTGGTTATATCCATATGAACCATCCATGAAAGAGACGCATAAGATGGCAATGTCCACATCGGCTCACAGGATTGGTAGTGGAAATTTATCTTTTGGACATGCCTTATTTAAATCCTAAAATGATATGTGAATTTGGCCATTCTTTTCTTAATTGGATGACCGCTAACGGGGAGGTATTATTCTTCTCAGATGAAGCCAACATGATCAATTTCTTGACTTCAAAAATGACTTTATTCTTTGTCTAATTATCTAGGATCTTGCTTGATAGGGTTAGCGGTAGTCTATTAGTAGTGTATGGACCGCTATGTTAGGAGCCAATCCAGGCATCTGTTCATAACTCCATGTAAAGTAGATATTAAACTCATTCAATAGCATAACTAAGTCATTGGTTTCAATTTCATTCAACAAATAACTGATGTATGTCGAGAATGGATCTTCTTCAATTCCTAAGTTGATTTCTTTGAGCTCATCGATGGTTGACTTGATCTCTTCCTCTTTCATCTTTGACTTTATCATCTAAGTTTCTAAGAACAACTCCTTATGAGTTAATGTGATTTGAAAAGAACCTATCAATTCCAAATGATTGGTGATGACTAATCATCATCATCGATTGGACTATACCAAATCTTAGTCCATCTTGATTGAGAGCTTTTGCATTATTCTTCCATATTCTTTTGAAGTAGTCGACTATTCTTTGACCAAGTATGTGGGATTAACCCTTTCTTTGCTAAATTATGAACACAAGGCAACTACCAATCAAAAGGTAATTTTAAATCTTTATATGAATCATCCTCAAGTTCTACATCAACTTCTTGACTTGAGGATGATGCTCCAAAAAGAACCTCTAGTCTTCACACTATGGATGACTTAGGGCTTCCTTAACTACCAAACCCTCAACTTTTTTAAAGGAAAGTGGGGTTAGAGCTAAGGTTCCCAACTGATGCCTAACTATTTCACATATAGACTTAGATACACTTATGCTTTGCTTTGGAGCAGTCTTCATCTCTATCTGGCTCAAGTGTCACCTCGAAGGGAATCTACTATTGAGAAGAGCTGGCTAGTGTGCTAACCATATAAGACTCATCTTATGAACTAGATTCTAAGTCTATATGGATAGTAGGTGTATTCTGGTGGGACATATCTTCTATTGGGTGGCCAATAAAGAGGTTTTCCACCCTAGGACCCCTGGCCTCTTCCTCGCTGGATGAGTCATCTACCCATATGTTGAATGGAGTAATGAGCTGTGGGTGGAATCTAATGTCAGCTCCACTTCCTCCTCCAAGTCATTTATTTTCCTTTTTATCTTTTCATTTTCTCTTTTCTTTTCTTTTCTTTCTCTTTCTTTTTCTTTTCTTTTTTTTTTTTTTTATTTTAAACTTTGTAGTTGAGAATAGACTTGTTGATTTTGAGGTAGTAAGTATCATCCTCATATATGCCGACCTCATGAACTATAAATGGCTTGAGATCTCCTTTGACATAGTAGACAATCCCACCTCTCACAAACTTTGTACACTGATGTAGAGAGGATGGAACTATATTATTCTCATGTATCCATGTTCTCCCAAGCAAAGCATTGAAAGATGTATCCGAGTCTATAATGTGAAACTTGGCTTTCTTCCAATCATCTATCTCCAAGGGCAACACTATGGAGCCTGGGCTAACCTCACTTTTGGAGTGATTCAATCTTCCCATCTTAGACTTAGATGTCTTCTAGACACTAAGACTTCCCTAGTCATAAGACACTTCTAACAATTAGGTAAAACTTAACTAAACTAATGACTTAGAAGGGTTAACCATAGGATTAGGTTATGCCTTACAGATTAGGATAATCCACCTACCCTACAACCCAAATCCAATCCATGTTCACCTTCTCAAACCAAACCTCTAGTTCAATTCAAACATCAAATTCAAATCCAAATCTAAACCCAAATTCCAAAACCAAATGATTGAAGCCTATGATCAAATCCAAGCTTGAAACCCTTCTAAGCCATATGACCTATCCCATGGACAGCCAAATCTTAATATAAATCAATCCAAAATCAATTGATTTTCTCATAATCAATTTATATCTTAATCATCTTACATTCAAATGATCAAAACTAAATCAAACTAAATCAAATTAAATCAAAACCCTTCAAGCCATAAATTATCCATGGACTTAGCCAAATCTTAATCCAAATCAAGTCAAACTCAATTGATTTTCTCACAAGTCAATCATATTTTCAATCATCTTCACAAATTTAAATGAATATACATTTAAATCATCAAAACTAAATCAAACTAAATCAAAATCCAAACTAAGCCACATGACCCAACTCCATGGACTTAGCCAAATTCCTTCATTCCAAAACCCAAATTCAATTTATTTTCTCATGAATCAATCATACCTTCAATTATATTCACAAATATAAATTAAATCTACAATCATCAAGCAAACCAAAATCAACCCAAGTCAAACCCTTTTGACTTGAAATGTTCAAATGAACCAAAACTCATTTGAACCCCCAATTGCAATTAAATTTATATATCAATCCCAAATCTATATATAAACTCAACTAAATAAAACTCAACCCAAAATCGCCAACTAAACCCAAAGTGGCCAATTTGACCTATTTGAGCCAAGTTCTAATCCTACCCAAATTAGATTGAACCAAGCCCATCAAAACCTCCACATCATGATTGTTGATCACCCTAGGTTGATCAATTATAAATTAGGTCAAACCAAGTCAACTTGGTCATTTGACCAAGTCAACCCCTTAACCATATGAACCCAAACTATCCAAATTGCTAAGCCAAATCCCTTGAAACCAATGATTCATACCAAATCAAAATTAATATTTGAATGACTTGACCTTCAATTGAGTCAAACAAACCCATTGGCCCTCTTGACCCAAGTTGATCCAAATTGACCTAAAGACCAAATTGGGTCAAATCAAATATAAACCAAATTC